>SZWC01005222.1:134789-154069 GCA_023375785.1 Penium margaritaceum
GCCTCTCTCCTCGGTGCTCCCTCTCGTCCCCACTCGTGGATGCGTACACACGCCGCTTAGGCTCGGCCTTCCGCTCCTCCTCCCCCTCCTCCCCCTCCTCCTCTCTCCCCTCGTCCACCTCCCCCTGCTCCCCTCGTCCCTGTCACTTCATCCTCCTCTCCCCTCCTGGACACTCCTCCTCCCTCCCCCCCTGTCTCCTCTCGTACTCGCTCCCCACCGCTCGCGCCCTTACCTGCACTTATGCCCCTCTCCCCATTGTCATACCACCTTCCTCACCGTCCCCCGTCTCCCCTTCCCCTTCCCTCGCTCCTCCCCCGCTCGCCTCCTCATCCCCAGGTCCTGTGTTCTCCCCTCCCTCCCCCTCACTGGCCTCTCCTGTGTCACTCTCCACCTCCTCTTCCATCCCACTCTCTTCCACCTCCCCCCTTCCCCCCTGCACAATTCCTCCCACTGTCGCCTCGTCGCCTCTCTCTCCCCCCCAGCCCTCCCCTCCAACGATCTCTGCTTCCCTCCCTGCCTCTCCCCTTCCTCCCTCATCTGCTGATGTGCTCCCTGTGTCCCGCCCTTTGTCGAGGTACACTCTCCATCCGGGCCACGCCCACGGTCGCCACTTCTTCCATCTCGAGTTTCGCCATGCACTCGATGCCTGCACTGATCACCGCTTCGTCAGTGCCCCGGCGTTTGCTGCTCGTGCTCTCGCGGTCACATCTACTCCGCCCTCGTCTTTGTCTCCGTCCCCCCTTAACGAGTCCGACCCCCTCACTCTGGCCGACGCCCTTGCTCGTCCAGATGCCGCTGCCTGGCATGCGGCTTGTGTTGCCGAGCTTGCTTCCCTAGCTGAACATGGTGTTCTCGAACTCGCCGACCTTCCTCCTGGTCGCACGGCCATCAAGGCCAAGTGGGTTCTACGCAAGAAGTTCACTGCCGCGGGTGCCCTCGACCGGTACAAGGCTTGCCTCACCGCCAAGGGCTACTCACAGGTACCCGGCGTCGATTTCACCGACACTTATGCCCCTGTCGGCCGCTTCACGACGAGTCGCGTTGTCATCTGTCTTGCGGCCCACTTTCGGTGGGAGCTTCATCAGATGGATGTGAACAACGCTTTTTTACACGGCCGTCTAGAGGAGGAGCTTTACATGGTCCAGCCTCCGGGCTTCTCTGACGGTACAGGGAGAGTCTGTCGCCTTCGTTGCGTGCTCTATGGTCTCCGCCAGTCCCCTCGTTGCTGGAACGAGGAGCTCTCATCTACCCTCGTCCGTGGCGGTTTCCGCACTAGCCAGTCTGACCCCTCCCTCTTCGTCGGCGGCACGACCCTAGTGCCTGCCTTCATCCTGGTCTATGTGGATGACCTCCTCATCACGTCTCCCTCCTCGTCTGCGATCTCCGAGGCGAAGGGTCTTCTCTCCTCGGCATACCGCATGAAGGACCTTGGCCTTGCGGCTATGTTCCTGGGCATGCAGATCGAGCGCCTTCCTGACTGCTTGCTGGTCCATCAGGAGCGCTACGTACANGAGCTCTCATCTACCCTCGTCCGTGGCGGTTTCCGCACTAGCCAGTCTGACCCCTCCCTCTTCGTCGGCGGCACGACCCTAGTGCCTGCCTTCATCCTGGTCTATGTGGATGACCTCCTCATCACGTCTCCCTCCTCGTCTGCGATCTCCGAGGCGAAGGGTCTTCTCTCCTCGGCATACCGCATGAAGGACCTTGGCCTTGCGGCTATGTTCCAGGGCATGCAGATCGAGCGCCTTCCTGACTGCTTGCTGATCCATCAGGAGCGCTACGTACAGACCCTTGGCGACCGCTTCGCCTCTGTCGTCGACCTCTCTCGTCCTCTTCCTGCCGCCTCCTCGCCCATGCCACCGGGCACTTAGCTCGCCCTTCCTGTGGCTCACGACGCGGAGTCCGGTGATCCCGAGTCCGCCGTCACCTTTCAGTCCATCATTGGCGCACTCACGTATCTCGCTGGCACCACGCATCCTGACATCGCCTGCGCGGTCAACGTCTTGGCCCAATATGCCCGCGAGCCTCGCACGGCTCACCTCCAGGTGGCCGCGTATGTCCTGCGCTACGTCCTCGGGTCTGCACGTGCCGGTCTCATCTTTCCGGCCGGGTCGGGCGTCCCTCTCCTGACAGGCTACGCCGACAGTGATTATGCTCGCGACTCGGACGCCCGCAGTCGTAGCGGTTTCGTCTTCCTCCTTGGCCCTGCTGCCATCTCTTGGCGCAGCGGCAAGCAGGGCTGTGTCGCTCGCAGCACTCGTGAGGCCGAGTACATGGCCTTGGGAGGTGCTGCCGCCGAGGCCGTGTGGCTTCGTCGCCTTCTCGGCGGACTTCGTCTCCCCACCCCAGCCGTTCCCCTCCACACCGACAGTGAGAGTGGATTGGCCATTGCCAGGAATGCTGGTGCACTCCATCGTCGCACCAAGCACATCAATGTTGAGCACCACTACGTGCGCGACGTGGTCGCGGCAGGCGATGTCTGTCTCCGGTTCATCTCCGCTGAGTTCCAGCTCGCGGACTTCCTCACGAAGGCCCTCCACCAGCCCGCCTTCGCCTCGAGCATCGCTTTGGTCGGCCTGCAGACCCTGCCCCCGATTGACTGAGCTTCCTTTCCCTCTCACCCCTCTCTCTGCCTGCATCGTTGGTCCTTGTTCGTTGACCGCTCGCATGCTGCATTTCCGCTTCGCTCTTGCCTTTCTCCCCCCCCATGTGTTTCCTTTGCAAGCTCTCACGTACCCGATGTCATCCATCGCCAGCCGCCCGCATGCTGCATCGTTGGTCCTCTGCTCGATGACCGCTTGTATGCTGCATCTCTGCTCCTTCCCATGCTGTACACTCCTCTCTGTGTGTGCGTCTCTTGCAGGCTCCTTTCCACCCGATGTCCCCTGTCGCCGGCGTGATGTCTCCCATTTGTCTCTGTATATTCTCCTCCCCACTCCTCTTCTTTCTCCCTCATGTGTCGCGTCTGTGTCTCTGTTGCCGTGTGCCCCTGGATGGTGGGATGCAGGTCCTTGACTCTCCCCTGTGGCCCTCTCCCCGTCCTTGCTGCGTGCTTCGGGATCGCCACTCGTGGCCACGTGGAGTTCTCGGCCGTGTGTCTCGGCTGGGTGCGTCTCGCCGGGTGCTTCTGGCTGGGTGTTGCTGGCGGCGTGCTTCGGTGGTGCGCTTCCGGTGGAGCGCTTCTGGTGTAGGCGCTCTTGGACGGGTGCCCCTGGTCGTGCGCTTCGGCTGGGGTCGTCTGGCCGGGTCTTGCGGCTGCATCCTTCCGGTGCTGCGGATGTGTGCTTCTGGAGAGGTCCTCTTGACGCGACGTCCCCGCCGGCTTCCTGCGTCGCCATCTCCGTAGCAGCATGCTCCAGTGTTTCCCTTGGGGCTTGTAGTGTGGTGTTCAAGCTTTCCGCTTGGCCCACTCACCCTTGCTTGCGCTATCGTGTTAAAGTAGCAAACGCTTGTTGCTACTTGTGCTAGAATGTCTAGCTTAGTCCTAGCCGGGTTTGCCTTACCACTTGACTCTTGCGCCTGTGCCCCTCGTAATTCTAGCTGTTGGGGGCCAGCGCATGTCCTCTCACCTGCGCACTAACCTGGTGGTGCACTCGCGCCGAAAAAGGGGGCCTTTCGCTCACCCCTCGAGAGGGAGCGAAAGGCTCCCTCTCGCCACTTGTATGGGCATCTAGATGCCCTTACTCGAGCATGTTGCACCACGCGACATGCCCTTATGGGCTGACGTCACCTGTTAGGCGAGGCCGACCCGGTAGGGGTCGGTCCTCGCCCTCGTTTCACTCATTCTGTTCTAAGAAAACTCTTCGTCTTCTGCCTCGATCTACCTTTTATGACTAAGTCTTGTGCTTCAATCCCCCTCACAGCCCTCGAGAGCTCTCCCCTCACAACTCTCGAGAGCTCGCGCTCCCCTCACAGCATTTGAGAGGGACAGTTGGCCCTGCGGCTAACTCCCGACCCCACCCGACTCCCACTGCCTACTCTCTCCTCCGTCTTCTCTCTCACACCTCTCACCTCTCTCTTTCCCTCTTACTCTCTCTCTCCCTCTCCCCCCTTATTTCTCCCTCTCTCTATCTCTCTCCCTTTCTCTCACTCTATCTCTCTCTCTCTCTCACTCCCACTTCTCCTCCCTCTCTAACTCTCTCCCACCCCCCCCTCTTCACCTCACTCTCCCTTTCTCTCATTCTCTCATCCCTCTCTTACCTCTCTCTCTTTCTCTCTCCCTCTATCTCTCTCTCTCTCTCTCTATCTCTCTATCCGAGGTCCGTGTCTTGTTCAACATATACCAAATATATGAAATGAAAAATATATCAAATGGAAACTATGGAAAACTATATATGTGTAAAATGACAAGTATATCATTAAAATATGTAAAATCACAAATATGGAAAATGACACATATAAAAGGTGACAAATGTTTCAATGACAAACGTATAACATTACAAATATATGAATTGAAAAATAAGTAAAATGAAAAACATGTAAAATGAAGAAATGAAAAAAACACAAATATGTAAAACGACAAATATTTCAAATGACGATTAGGCAAAATTACAAGTATTTAGACTGAAAACTATGTCAATCAACAAATATGTAAAATGACAAATATGTAAATCGATAAATATATAACATGACAAACATGGTATGTAAAATGAAAAAAACATGAATGAAAAATATGTAAAATGAAAAAGCTTTGAAATCAAAATCATGGAAAATCAATAATATGTAAAATGACAAATATTTACACACAAATTAACTAAAATGACAAATATATAAAATAGAAAATATACAAAATGACAAATATTTAAAAATACAAATACCAAAAATGACTAGTACGTTAAATGCCAAATATATGAAATGAAAAAATATTAAATGGAAACCATGGAAAACTATATATGTAAAATGACAAGTATATAATTAAAAATATGTAAAATCACAAATATGGAAAATGACACATATTAAACATGACAAATGTTTCAATGACAAACGTATAACATTACAAATATATAAAATGAAAAATATGTAAAATGAAGATCTTTAAAATGAAAAATATGTAAATTGACAGATATACAAAATAAAGAGTATGGAAAATGACAAATGCATGAAATTTCAAGTATGTAATCTGACCAACATATAAAATAACAAATATTTTAGATGAAAAATATCTGAAATGACAAATGAATAAAATTGCAAGTATCGAAAATGACAAATATATGAAATGAAAAATATATAAAATGACATGTATAGAATGAAAGTTATGTAATATTAGAAATATATAAAATGACTAATATGTAAAATAACATTTATAAACCATGAAAATTTCATAGAGACACAAATATGTAATATGAAAAATATGGGAAATCAAAAATGTATGGAAGAAAATATATAAAATATAACTAATGAAAATGACAAGTATGTAGAATGACAGATCTATGTAAAGTGAAACATGTACCAAATGAAAGATATATAAAATGATCACTGTGTAAACTGAAAAACATAAGAAATGACAAATATATAAACTGAGAAATATATAAAGTGACAGATATAGAAAATTACAAAGTACGTAAGATGATGAATATGTAAAGAGATAAATATTTAGAATGACAAATATGTAAAATGACAAATATATAACAAGGCCAAGACAACTGGAGCAAGCCCAAGACAACTGGAGCAAGCCCAATATAACTGGAGCAAGCCCAAGAAAACTGGAGCAAGGCCAAGAAAACTGGAGCAAACCCGAGAGACCTGGAGCAATCCAAAAACAACTAGAGCAAGGCCAAGAAACCTGGAGCAAGGCCAATAAAACTGGAGCAAGCGCAAGACAACTAGAGCAAGCCCAACACAACTGGAGCAAACCCTAGACAACTGGAGCAAGTCCAAGACAGCTGGAGCAAGGCGAAGACAACTGCAGCAAACCAAATACAATTGGAGCAAGCCAAATATAATTGGAGCAAGGCCAAGACAACTGGAGCAAGACCAACACAACTGAAACAAGCCCAGGAAAACTGGAGAAAGGCCAAGAAAACTGGAGCAAGGCCAATACAACTGGAGCAAGCCCAAGACAACTGGAGAAAGCCCAAGACAACTGGAGCATGACCAGTAAAATTCGAGCAAGCCCAAGACAACGGGAGCAATCCTAAGACAACTGGAGAAAACCCAACACAACTGGAGCAAGCCCAAGATACCTGGAGCAAGGCCAAGACAACTAGAGCAAGGCCAAGACAACTGGAGCAAGGTAAAAACACCTAGAGAAAGGCTAAGACAGATGGAGCAGAACCAAGACTACTGGAGCAAGGCCAAGACAACTGGAGCAAGCCCAAGACAACTGGAGAAAGCCCAAGACAACTGGGCAGGCCCAAGGCAACTGTAGCAAGCCTAAGACAACTGGAGCAAGGCCAAGACAACTGGAGCAAGGCCAAAACAGCTGTAGCAAGCCCAAGACAACTGGAGCAAGGCTAAGACAAATCGAGGCAACCCAAGAAGACTAGAGCAAGCCCAAGACAACTGAAACAAGTATACAATATGAAATGACAAAAATAGAAAATGAGAAATATATAAAATGACAACTGGAGCAATCCAAAGACAACTGGAGCAAGCCAAAGATACTTGGAGCAAGGTCAAGACACCTGGAGCAAGCCCAAAACAACTAGAGCAAGGCCAAGACAACTGGAGCAAGGCGAAGACAACTGGAGCAAGCCCAAGACACATGGAGCAAGCCCAAGACAGCTGGAGCAAGCCCAAGAAAACTGGAGCAAGCCCAAGACAAGTGGAACAAGCCCAAGACAACCGAAGCAAGGCCAAGACAACAGGAGCAAGGCCAAGACAACTGTAGCAAGCCCAAGACAACTTAAACAAGCCCAGGACAACTGGAGAAAGGCCAAGATAACTGGAGCAAGGCCAAAAACACTGGAGCAAGCACAGGAAAACTGGATCAAGCCCAAGACAATTGGAGCAAGGCCAATAAAATTGGAGCAAGCCCAAGACAACAGGAGCAAGCCTTAGACAATTGGAGCAAACCCAAGACAACTGGAGCAAGCCCAAGACAACTGGAGCAAGGCCAAGACAACTAAAGCAAGGCCAAGACAACTGGAGCAAGGCCAAAACACCTAGGGCAAGGCCAAGACAGATGGAGCAGACCCAAGACTACTGGAGAAAGGCCAAGACAACTGGAGAAAGCCCAAGACAACTGGAGCAAAGCCAAGACAACTGGGGCAAGCCCAAGACAACTGTAGCAAGCATAAGACAACTGAAACAAGGCCAAGAAAACTGGAGCAAGCCAAAGAAAACTGGAGCAAGGCCAAGACAACTGGAGCAAGCCCAAGACAACTAGAGCAAGGCAAAAACAACTGGATCAAGGCCAAGAAAACTGGAGCAATCACAAGACAACTGCAACAAGCCCAAGACAACTGGAGCAAGGCCAAGACACTTGAAGCAAGGCCAAGACAGTTTTAGCAAGCCCAAGACAACTCGAGCAAGGCCAAGACATATGGAGGAATCCCAAGACAACTAGAGCAAGCGTAGAAAACTGGGGCAAGCTGAAGACAACTGGAGCAAGCCTGATACAACCGGAGCAAGACCAAGACAACTGGAGCAAACTGAAGGAAACCGGAGCAAGCCCAAAACAATTGGAGCAAACGTATTACAACTGGAGCAAGCCCAAGACAACTGGAGCAAGGCCAAGAAACCTGAACAAATCCAAAGACAACTGGAGCAAGCCAAAGATAACTGGAGCAAAGCCAAGACAATTGGAGCAAGCCCAAGACAACTGGTGCAAGCCTGATACAACTGGAGCAAAGCCAAGACAACTGGAGCAAGCCTAATACAACTAGATCAAGCCCAAGACAAGTGGAGCAAGCCCAAGACAACTGGTGCAAGCTTGATACAACTGGAGCAAGGCCAAGAGAACTGGAGCAAGCCCAAGACAACTAAAGGAAGCCCAAGACAACTGGAGCAAGCCCAAGACAAGTGGGGCAAGCCCAAGAAAACTGGAGCAAGCCTAAGACAACTGGAACAAGACCTCGAAACCTGGAGCAAGCCCAAGACAACTCGAGCAAGCCCAAGACAACTGGAGCAAGCCCAGGAAAACTGGGCCAAGGCCAAGACAGTTGGAGCAAGCCCAAGACAACCGGAGCAAGCCCAAGAAAACTGGAGCAAGGCCAAGACAACTGGAGCAAGGCCAACACAACTGGAGCAAGGCCAAGACAACTGGAGCAAGGCCAAGACAGTTGTAGCAAGCCCAATACAACTGGAGCAAGGCCAAGACAAATCGAGGAAACCCAAGACAACTAGAGTCTTGCTCCAGTTGTCTTGGCCTTGCTTAGGATGTCTCGGGATTGCTCCAGTTGTCTTGGGCTTGGTCCAAATCTTTTGCAGTTGTTTCAGTTGTGTTCAGCTTGATCCAGTTTTATTGGCCTTGCTCAAGTTATCTCGGGCTTGCAACAGTTTTGTTCGGCTTGCTCCAGTTGTTTTGGCCTTGCTCCAGTTGTATTGGACTTGCTCCAGCTGTCTTGGAATAGCTTCACTTTTTTTGGGCTTGCTCCACTTATCTTAGCCTTCCTCCAGTTGTCTTGGCCTTGCTCGAGTTGTGTTGGGCTTGCTCCACTTGTCTTGGGCTTGCTCCAGTTGTATTGGTCTTGCACCAGATGTCTTGGGCTTGCTCTGGTCGTCTTGGGCTTCCTCCAGCTGTCTTGGCCTTGCTCCAGTTGTATCAGGCTTCCTCCAGTTGTCTTTGGCTTACCCCGAGTGTCTTGTGCTTGCTCTTGTTGTCTTGGGCTTCCTTTATTTGTCTTGGTCTTTCTCCAGTTCTCTTGGGCTTGCTAAAACTGTCTTGGCCTTCCTCCAGTTGTCTCGGCCTTTCTTGAGTTGTCTTGGCCTTGCTCCAGTTGTCTTGGGACTGCTCCAGTTGTCTTGGGCTTGCTTGAGTTGGCTCGGACTTGCTCTAGATGTCTTGGCCCTGCTCCAGTTGTCTTTGACATGCTCCAGTTGTCTTGGGCTTGCTCCAGTTTTCTTGGCCTTGCTCTTGTTGTCTTGGACTTGCTTCATTTGTCTTGGATGTGCTCCAGTTGTCTTGGGCTTGCTCCAGTTGTATTGGCCTTCCTCTAGTTGTTTTCCGCTTGCTCCAGGTGTCTTGGGCTTGATCCAGTTGTCTTGGCCTTGCTCCATTGTTCCTGGGCTTGCTCCAGTTGTCTTGGGCTTGCTCCAGTTATCTTGGGCTTGATCCAGGCTTGTTGGCCTTGCTCCAATTGTCTTCGGCTTGCTCCAGTTGTCTTGGGCTTGCCCCAGTTCTCTTGGGCTTACTCCAGTTGTCTTGGTCTTGCTCCAGTTGTCTTGGCCTTGCTCCAATAGTCTTGGGATTTCTCCATCTTTCCTTGCCTTTCCCTAGTTTTTTTGCCCTTGCTCCACTTGTCTTGGCCTTAGTCCAGTTTTCTTGGCCATGCTCCAGTTGTCTTGGGCTTGCTCCAGTTGTCTTGGGCTTGTTCCAATTGTCCTGGACTTTCTCCTGTTGTCTTGGGCTTACTCCAATTGTATTGGCCCTCCTCCAGTTGTCTTGGGCTTGCTCCAGTATTCTTGGGCTTGCTCCACTTGTCTTGGCCTTGCTCCAGTTGTCTTGGCCCTCCTCCAGTTTTCTTGGGCTTGTTTCAGTTGTCTTTGGCTTGCTCTAGTTGTCTTGACCTTGCTCCAGTTGTCTTGGCCTTGCTCCAGTTGTCTTCGGCTTGGTCTACTTGTCTTGGGCTTGCTGTAGTTGTATTGGGCTTGCTCCAGTTTTCTTGGGCTTCATGCAGTTGTCTTGGGCTTGATTCAGGTGTCTTGGCCTTGCTCCATTGAACTTTGGCTTGCTCCAGTTGTTTTTGGCTTGCTCCAGTTGTCGTCGCCTTGCTCCAGCTGTCCTCGATTTGCTCCAGTTGTCTAGGGTTTGCTCCAGTTGTTATGGGCTTGCTCTAGTTGTTTTGGGCGTGCTCCAGTTTTCTTGGCCTTGCTCCAGTTGTCTTGGCCTTGCTCCAGTTCTTTTGGGATTGCTCCAGGTGTCTTGGGCTTGCTCCAGATCTCTTGGCCTTGCTCCAGGTTTCTTCGGCTTGCTCCAATTGTCTTGGGCTTGCTCCAGTTGTCTTTGGCTTGCTCCAGTTGTCTTGGCCTTGTTATACATTTGTTATTTTACATGTTTGTCACTTTACATCTTTTTCATTTTATATATTTTTCATCTTATATACTGTCATTGCCAATATTTGTGACTACATATTTCTTATTTTAAATACTTTTCAGCTCACATATCTTTCCATTTACATATTTATCATCTTATGTAATTGTCATTTGGTGCATTTGTATTTTACATATTTGTCACTTTATTCATTTGTCATTTTACACACTTGTCATTTTATACATTTTTCATTTCATATATTTTTTCATTTTATACATCTGTCATGTTATATACCTTTCATTTTCATATTTTTCATTTAATTTAATTATCCTTTTTAATATCTTTCTCTTAAATATATGTCATTTTATATATTTTTCATATTACATTGTTGTCTTTTTACATATATGTCATTTTACATATCTGTCATTCCGTACATTTTTATTCATACATATTTTTCATTTTAAATATTTCTCATTTTCCATATTTGTAATAGTGAATATTTTTAATTTACATATTTTTCGTAATAAATATTTTCCTCTTTTCCATAATATTAATTCAAATTATTTGGCATTGTACATATTGCTTATTCATATATTTTGCATTTTAAATACTTGTTTCTTTAAATATTTTTTGTTTTACATATTTGTAATTTTACATATTTTTCAATTTACATATTTTTTAATTTTGTCATTAGGCATGTGTTTCATTTTATATATTGTTCATCCAAAATATTTTGTACAATGCATTTTCATCAACTTATATAATTTTAATTTTACAGATTCGTCTTTATAATTTGTTTTATCTTATGTTGTCGTCATTTTAAATGTCTGTCATTTTACATATTCGTTACTTTATACGTTTTTTATTCCAGATATTTTGTATTATTACAGATGTGTCATTTTGCATATTTATCACCTCATAAAAGTTTCATTTTACATATTCTCCATTGGAAATATTTCACTTCTTATTGTTGAAATTTCATACATTAGTCTAATTAAATATTTGTAGTTCTATACATTAAACAATTTACATATTTGTAATTTTATATATGTGTCATTCTACATTCTTGTCATATTACATATTTTGTATCTTCTATATTTTTCATTTAACATACTTTATAATTTTAAATTTTTGTTATTTTACATATTCGTCATCTTATACACTTGTTATTGTACATTCGTTTTTTCTATATTTGTTATTTGACTTATTTTTCATTTTTTGTACCTGTCATTTTATACAATTTTCATTCAATATATCTCTTATGTTATATATCTCTCATTTGTTTGTCATTCTGTATATTTTTCATTCTATATATTTGTTATTTGATGTCTTTTTATCTTAAAAGTTTTTTCATTTGAAATATTTTTCATTTTACATATTTGTCACTCTATACATTTTTCATGTTACATTTCATTTTACGTCTTTCTAGTTATAATATTTTTCATTTTACATATTTGTCATTTAACATATCTGTCTGTTTATTTATCTGTCATTTTGTATACTTGTAATTTTATATATTTGTCTTTTTATTCATTTTCATCTAAACGTTTTGTAAATTTCCATATTTTCCATTTTATATATTTTTCATTTCATGTATTTGACATTTTACAACTCCGTACAACTATGTACAACCTCATAAAAGTCCGTACGGATAGCTCCGTGCAACTCCATACAACTGCATACAACTCTTTACAACTCCATACAACTCCATACAACGTTTCTACAACTTGCTACAAATCCATACAACTCCGTAACACTCCGTACAACTCCGTAAAACTCTGCACAATGCCGTACACCTCTGTAAAAACCCACAAAACTCTGTACCACCCGTACAACTATGTACAACTGGACCAAGCCCAAGACAACTGGAGCAGGCCAAAGACAACTGGAGGAAGGCCAAGACAAATTGAGCAAGGCCAAGACAACTGGAGCAAAGCCAAGACAATTGGAGCAAGGCCAAGACAGCTGGAGCAAGACCATGGTAACTGGAGCAAGAACAAGACAAATGGAGCGAGCCCAAGACAACAGGAGCAAGCCCAAGACAACTGGGGAATGCCAAGACAACTGGCGCAAGCCCAACACAATTGGAGCAAGGCCAATACAACTGGAGCAAGCACAAGACAACTGGATCAATGCCAAGAGAACTGGAGCAAGTGCAAGAAACCTTGAGAAAGGCCAACACAACTGGAGCAAGCCCAAGAAACCTGGAGCAAGCCCAAAACAACTGGAGCAAGGCCAAGACAACTGAAGCAAGCCCAAGACAACTGGAGCAGGCCCAAGATAACTCGAGCAAGGCCAAGACAACTGGAGCAACGCCAAGACAACTGGAGCAAGGACAAGACAACTGGAGCAAGGCCAAGAAAGCTATAGCAAGCCCAAGACATCTGGAGCAAGGCCAAGACAAATGGAGGAAGCCCAAGACAGCTAGAGAAAGCCCAAAAAAAAAGGCAAAACCCAAGAGAACTGGAGCAAGGCTGATACAACTGGAGCAAGGCCAAGTCAACTGGAGCATGCCCAAAACTTCTCGAGCAAGGCCAAGACAACCGGATCAAGGCCAATACAACTGGGGTACGCCCAAGAGAAGTGAAGAAAGCTCAAGAAAACCGGAGCAAGAACAAGACAACTGGAGCAAATCAAAGAAAATAGGAGCAAGCCCAAGACAACTGGAGCAAGCTCAAGACAACTGGAGCACGGCCAAGACAACTGGAGTATGGCCAAGAAAACTGGAGAAAGACCAAGACAACTGGAGCAAGCCCAAGACAACTGGAGCAAGCCTAAGAAACCTGGAGCAAGGCCAAGAAAACTGGAGCAAGCCCAAGACAACTGGAGCAAGCCAAACGGAACTGGAGCAAGCCCAAGAAAACTGGAGCAAGGCCAAGACAACTAGAGCAATACAAGGCACCTGGAGCAACCCCAAAAAAACTGGGGTAAGGCCAAGACAACTGGAGCAATTCCAAGAAAACTAAAGCAAGCCTAAGACAACTGGAGCAAGCCCAAGACAACTGGAGCAATTCCAAGACAACTGGAGCATGGCCAAGACAACAGGAGCAAGCCCAAGACGACTGGAGCAACGCCAAGACAGCTGGAGCAAGCCCAAGACAAATGGAGCAGGGCCAAGACAACTCGAGCAAGCCCAAGAGATTTAGAGCAAGCCCAAGAAAACTGAGGCAAGCCCAAGACAACTGGAGAAAGCCAAACACAACTGGAGGAAGGCCACGACAACTGGAGCTAGCCCAACACAACTGGAGCAAGCCCCAGAAAACTGGAGCAATCCAAAGATAACTGGAGCAAAGCCAAGACAACTGGAGCAAACCCAAGACAACTGGTGCAATCCTGATACAACTAGAGCAAGCCCAAGACAACTGGAGCAAGCTTCAGACAAGTGGAACAAGCCCAAGACAACTGGACTAAGGAAAAGACAGCTGGAGCAAGGCCAAGACAACTGGAGCAAACCTGGAGCAAACCCAATGCAACTGACGCAATCCCAAGACAACTGGAGTAAGCCCAAGACAACTAGGGAAAGGTCAAAACATATGTAGAAAGGCCAAGACTACTGGAGCAAGGCCAAGAAAACAGGAGCAAGCCCAAGACAACTAGAGCAAGCCCAAGACAGCTGAGGCAAACCCAAGGCAACTGGAGCAATCCTAAGACACCTGGAGCAATGCCAAGACAACTGGAGCAAGCCCAAGATAACTCGAGCAATCCCAAGACAACTGGAGAAATCCCAAGAGAGCTGGAGCAAGGCCAAGAAAACTGGAGCAAAGCCAAGAAAACTTGGAGCAACCCAAGACAACTAGAGCGAGCCCAAGACGACCTGAGTAGGCCAAAAACAACTTGAGCAAGGCCAAGACAACTGGATCAAAGCCAAGAAAACTGGAGCAAGCCCAAGACAACTTGAGCAGGCCCAATACAACTGGATCTATGTCAAGACACAACTAGAGCAAGGCCAAGAAAACTGGAGCAAGGCCGAAACAACTAGAGCAATGCCAAGACAGCTGGAGCAAGCCAAAGACAACTGGAGAAAGGCAAAGAAAACTGGAGCAAGCCCAAGACAGCTGGAGCAAGCCCAAGATAACTGGGGCAAGCTCAAGACAACTGGAGCAAGCCTAAGAGTACTGGAGCAAGCCAAACACAACTGGATCAAGCCCAAGACAACTGGAGCAAGCCCAGGACAACTGGAGCAAGACCAAGAAAACTGGAGCAAGCCCAAGATAACTGGAGCAATCCCAAGACAACTGGAGCAGGTGCAAGACAACTGGAGCAAGACCAGGACAACTAAAGCAAGGCCAATACGACTGGAGCAAGCCCAAGACATCTGGAGCAGGCCCAAGTAAACTGGAGCAAGTGAAAAAAAACTAGATCAAGGCCAAGACAAATTGAGCAAGGCCAAGACAACGGAAGCAAGGTCAAGAGAGCTGGAGCAAGTCTTCGACAACTGGAGCAAGGCGAAGAAAACTGGAGCAAGCCAAAGACAACTTGAGCAAGCCCAAGACAACTGGGACAAGCTCAAAAGAACTGGAGCAAGCCTAAGACAACTGCAGAAAGGCCAGGACATCTGGAGCAAGCCCAAGACAACTAGAGCAAGCCCAAGACAACTGGGGCAGTCCCAATGCAACTGGAGAAAATCCTAAGACAACTTGAACAGGGCCAAGCAATCTGGAGCAAGACCAAGACAACTGGAGGAAGCCAAAGACAACTGGAGCAAGCCCAAGAAATTGGCGCAAGGCCAAGACAACTGGAGTACGCCCAAGACACCTGGAGCAAGCCAAAAACACCTGGAGCAAGGCCAAGACAACTGGAGAAATCCCAAAACAACTGGAGCAACCCAAGACAACTGGAGCAAGGCCAAGACAACTGGAGCAAGCCCAAGAAAACCGGGGCAAGCCCAAGACAACTGGAGCAAGCCCAAGAAAACTGGAGCAGGCCAAAGATAACTGGAGCAGGGCCAAGAAAACTGGAGCAAGGCCAATACAGCTGGAGCAAGCCCAAGACAACTGGAGCAGGCCTAAAACAATTGGAACAAGGCCAAGTCAACTGGAGAAAGGAAAGGACAACTGGAGCAAGGCCAAGACAACTGGAGCAAGGCCAAGACAACTGGAGCAAGTTCAAGACAGCTGTAGCAAGCCCAAGACAAGTGGAGCAAGGCCAAAACAGATTGAGGAAATCCAAGGCACCGAGAGCAAGTCCAAAAAATCTCGGGCAAGCCCAAGACAACTGGAGCAAGCCTGATTCAACTGGAGCAAGGCCAAGACAACTGGAACAAGCCCAAGACACCTGGAGAAAGGCCAAGAAAACTGGAGCAAGGCCAAGACAACTGGAGCAAGCTCAAGACAACTGGACTAAGACCAAGACAACTGGAGCAAGCCCAAGACGACTGGAGCAAGCCGAAGAAACCTGGAGCAAGGCCAAAAAAAATAGAGCAAGGCCAAGATAACTGGAGCAAGGCCAAGACAAATGGAACAAGCCCAAGACAACTGGAGAAATCTCAAGACAAATAGAGCAATTCACAGACAACTGGAGCAAGGCCAAGACAATAGGAACAAGCCGAAGACAACCGGAGCAAGGCCAAGACAACTGGAGCAATCCCAAGACAACTAGAGCAAGCACAAGGCCACTGGAGCAAGGCCAAGACAACTGGAGCAAGGCCAAGAAAACAGGAGCAAGCCATAGACAACTTGAGCAAGAACAAGACAACTGGAGCAGGCCCAACACAACTGGAGCAAGGCCAGGAAAATTGGAGCAAGGCGAAGACAACTGGAGCAAGCTCAAGACAACAGGAGCAGGCCCAAGACAACTGGAGCAAGGCCAAGAGAACTGGAGCAAGGCCAAGACCACTCGAGCAAGGCCAAGAAAACTGGAGAAAGGCTAAAAAAGCTGGAGCAAGGCCAAGACAACTGGAGCAAGGCCAAAAGAACTGGAGCAGGCCCAAGACAACCGGAGCAAGCCCAATACACCTGGGCCAAGCCCAAGACAACTCGAGCAATCCTAAGACAACTGGAGAAAGGCCAAGACAACTGAAGCAATCCCAAGACAACTGAAGCAAGCACAAGACAACTGGATCAAGGCCAAGACAACTGGAGCAAGGCCATGACAACTGGAATAAGCCCAAGACAACTGGAGCAAGCCCAAGACAACTGGAGCAAGTCCAAGACAACTGGAGCAAGCCCAAGACAACTGGAGCAAGCCCAAGACAACTGGAGCAAGGCCAAGACAGCTGGAGAAAGCCCAAGACAACTGGAGCAGGGCCAAAACAACTCGAGCAAGCCCAAGACATCTAGAGCAAACCCAAGACAACTGGGGCAAGCCCAAGAGAAATGGAGCAACCCCAAGATAACTGGAGGAAGGCCAAGAAAACTGGAGCAAGCCCAAGAAAACTGGAGCAACCCCCAGGCAACTGAAGCAAGTCCAAAACAGATGGAGCAAGGCTAAGAAAACTGGAGCAAACCGAAGACAACTGAAACATGTATACAATATAAAAGGACAAATATGTAAAATTACACATACATAGAATGACAAGTATTCAAAATGACAGATATATAAACAGAAATATGTAAAATGACAACTATTTAAAATGAAAAATATATAACGTGACAAATACGTAAAATGGCAAATGTGTAACATGAAAAATTTACAGAGTGAAGAATGTGTAAAATGACAAGTACATGAAATGAAAAAAATGTAAGAAAAAATATATTACATGAAAAATATATAAAAGGACGAATATATAGAGTAACGATAATACAAAATGACAGATATATAACATGACAGACATATAAAATGACAAATGTATACAATGACAGGTATATAAAATGACAAAAAAAACATGGAAAATGAAAAACATATATAATGACAAATATATAAGATGACAAATATATAAAATGACAAATATGAAAAATGAAAACTTATGTAAAATGACAAATGTAAATAATGACAAATATGTCATATGAACAAAATGTATAATGACAGATATATAAAATATGAAATATGTAAATTGTGTAGTATATATAATGAAAAAGATGTATATCAACTAATGTATAAAATTACAAACATATGAAGTGAGAAATATTTTCAATGAAAATCTGTAAAATGACATGTAAACCAGATTACAAATATCTAGAAGGAAATTGTTTGAAATGAGAAAAAAGTAAAATTATAAGTATTTAAAATGAAAAATATCTAAAATATTTATATTTATTCATATTTAAAATGATAAATGTGTACAATGACAAGTATATTAAATGTCAAATATTTAAAATTACAAATATTTAAAATGCCACATTTATAGAATGACAAATATGAAAACCTTTTTCTGATGTCTGGAAAATAATATATGAAGTGAAAAATATTTAAAATGACAAATATCTGAAATCACAACAAGATAAATTTACGAATGTTAAAAATAACAAACAAGTTAAATGAAAAATATATCAAATGAAGAATATGCAAATTTACAGATATGTAGAATAACAAATATGTAAATAGACGAATATGTAAAATGCAAAATATGGAAATGGACAAATATATAACATGACAAATATGTAAAATGACAAGTATGTTAAATGAAAAGTGTTGAGAGTGAAGAATTGTTAGATCAAGAAGTTACTTAACGCAGTAGCCAACAAGGATACATATGGTGCGCATGCCGTTGGGTTCGTACGCGCGCAACCCAACGGGAAGCCAACGGCTCTCGCAACGGTTGAGGAGCCACTGTCCCTTCTTTGGGAAATTCCCAAGGAGAGTCTATCCAAAACTTGTTCCTACAAGCTAGCCCATGTCACAACTCTGGGCATCACTGACTACTTTAACACCATTACACATGCCTAGACTCACAGGTAAGCACAATTCAGAGTTACTACTTCAACACTACACCGTAAGCAGGCAAGGTAAATCACGTGATTCAACTCCCCAGTCCAGGGGGAGGATGCTTCACGAAGCTCATGGTAGCACCATTTGAGCATGGCTGATGGGATTTGCATTTCTATGCACAGAAAGTAGCCAATGTGAGCGCCCCCATGGGCAGGAGGAATAGGTTTGGCTGGTGCGGTGCACAAGACGGGGCTGATGGGGCGAGGATTAGCGGATAGCCAATGCCTGTTGACAGTCGGTGTAGGCATGGTGACGGAACCACGGGTGTGGCACGGGTAGGAGCACCAATGGTACAAGGCAAGCAAGGTGACGGAGCCCACACAATGTGCAGCAAAGCGGGAGTTGTATCGCCAACATGTGTGTGAAGATGATTGAGGGGGCCGACAGGGAATTTCAGACGCAAGATTGAGAATAGAAGACTTTGAGATCAAGAAGTAAAAGGAACAGAACACTGGGGCCTCCAGAAGGAGGCAAGCATGTACGCGCGCCATCCTAGTCGGACTGGCGCGCTCACGTAGCGACCTTACGGCTCATAGCCGTTGACCTCAACGGTCCTCACTTTGGGAAAGTGCCAAACTATGGACAAGGTCACAGAATGTCCTACTCCACTAAGCACTAATCTGTGGAGAGATGACACTAATTGCTTTAACATGACATCAGAAGCTAAGATGCCGACTAGTGTCACGCATCAGAAGTCAACATGAGCCATCGCAGTGCACGTCTAACTAGTTCAACATCACGACATAAGCTAAAAAAGGTGGCGGAACATGTACGAGAAGAGCGAGGGTCGTTGACAACTTTTTGTAACACTCGCCCGCTACATCCCCTCTCTTGCATGATTGTCGTTAGAAGGTAAAGTGGTGGAGTCAGATTGCTATTGTTGGCAAAGGGAAAGCAAGCAGAAGACTGCGGGAGTGTTCATCCGACGCCTGTTGTTGGAGGCGTCGAGCGGGGTGTGCGGAGCACATGATGACGAAGGCCGGAGTGGCTTGGAGTGTGAAGAATGGAAAATGAATGGGAGAGTCCCCAACCAAAGAGGAAAGGACAGGGGGCAGCGTCACCTTGACGGAGCTGGGGATCTGCAGCCCACGGAAAAGGGTGCACGAAGAGAGGAGTAAACCAGGCCACATGCCATGTGCGCGGGCACATGACATGTGGCAAAGGAGAAAGGGCAGCCAAAGGAGGAGGAGGAGATGGAGAAGAAGGTGGAGGAGGTGGAGAAGGTGGAGGAGGTGTTGCAGGAGGAGGAGCAGAAGGAGGAGGAGGAGGAGGAGGAGGAGGA
>SZWC01005223.1:34254-83483 GCA_023375785.1 Penium margaritaceum
CTCCGCCTGCTTCACCTCCTGGCGTGGTTTCTCCACCACCTGCGGACCTCCTTGATGACGAGCCCTTCATGCCAGGCTTTGAGGATGACTCCCAGGAGCGGGAGATTTGTCTTCTACAGGAGCGCCTCCATCAGCTGCAGACGGGTACCCGACCTCCACCCGTGTCCCCCATACGATCGTCACCTGACTTCCCCGGTGATCACCCCCTTCCAGGAGTTTTCCCCGTCTCTCGCCCTCCTCAGCCCGCGGTTGCTCTCCCCACGGAGCGGCAGCCAAAGGACTTTAAGGCACCACCTCCACGGTCCATCAGCGAGGATGGATTTGACTGCTGGGAGATCCTATTTCAGGTGTGGGCCACTTCCGAGGGAGTGTGGCCTTACTACCACAGCCCATACCAGTCTACAGATCCAACACAGGTACTGACAGCAGCCCGGGCCATGCGAGGGCTTCTCTATGCCATGCCACGCGAGACAGTCGTCGACTTCCGCCCCTTCCTTGGCGAGGCTGGCACAGGCACCGAAGGTGATCCTCGTGGAGGCTGGGATCTGGCGTTGTCCCTACAGGCCGCAGAGACGCACGCCACGCGTGCGTCACACATTCATGCTTTCCACTCGCTCTATCAGGGACCAGCGGAGCCTGCGGCGGATTCCTCGCGACGCGCCATGCGTGTTTAGACGCGTCTGGGGACCTCAGGGGGCACATAGCTATGGGCACTTTGGACGATCATGCTCCGAGTTCGCCTGGAGTACACCGACATCTTCACACGGTACAGCGACGTTGCTCTCGAGCCTTTCTCAGCCACTCTGTAGCTGCTTCCCTGGGTGCATGAGCTGTTCCTCTAGGTGACATCGGCCCGCGAGGCAGCGGTAGCGCATCAGGAGACTTCTCTCGCTGCAGCAGTCCTCGCATCACCATCATTTTCCGTCTTGCAGTCAACCTCATCTACCTTCATCACGACCTCATCTTCCTCCTCCTCTTCGACCCCGTCTACACCCACGCAGACATAAGGCGTTGCAGTAGCTACCCAGGGGAAGAAGAAGAATAGGAAGCGCGGATCGGGTCAGCAGCAGCCGTCATCCGGTGGTAGCAGTGGCCGTTCCGTACACTGCTACAACTGTGGAGGTGCCCATCGCTACACCGAGTGCCAACAGCCGCTTGACTGGGAGCGCGTCACTCGTGGACTTCAGGCTGCCCATGCTGCTCGCACCGCATCCGGCATGTCGCCCGCACACTCCTCTGGACGCGCGGCGACCACGACCGCAGCTGATCCTGCATCCACACCAGCGAGCAGCAGTGATCCCGACCCACGTGATCGCACCATCGCCGAGCTTTGTCGTCTTCTGGCGCTTCGCTTTCAGTGAGGTGCGAGTGTGTTGTCATCGTCGAGTGGGTCACAGACTGCTTGTTCGTCCGTCCTCGTGACTCATGATGACACGTGTGGGGGAGCACAGTCCGCATGTGATGATGATGGGCCTGACTGCACCGACTGGATTCATGAGTCNGCTGATCCTGCATCCACACCAGCGAGCAGCAGTGATCCCGACCCACGTGATCGCACCATCGCCGAGCTTTGTCGTCTTCTGGCGCTTCGCTTTCAGTGAGGTGCGAGTGTGTTGTCATCGTCGAGTGGGTCACAGACTGCTTGTTCGTCCGTCCTCGTGACTCATGATGACACGTGTGGGGGAGCACAGTCCGCATGTGATGATGATGGGCCTGACTGCACCGACTGGATTCATGAGTCTCACCTTCGTGATGTACGTCGTTCCTTCCCACTGACGGCTCAGCGTCCCTTTGATGGCGAGTGTTCTATTGCTCGTTGTACAGTGACGTCCACCAGTCGTGACTCCAGTGGCACTTGGATAATCGATTCCGGTGCCACCCACCACATGACGTGTCGTCGTAGTGACTTTGTGGTACTTGGCCCTGTCACGACTGTCCGTTCTGTTCGTGCAGGCTCTGGTCAGTCCTTACCGGTCCACGGCGTTGGGGTTATATGCTTTGATGGTCCGTCTGGCCCCTTGTATCTCTCCAACGTGCTGTTTGTGCCTGATCTTGAGCTCAGTCTGCACTCTGATGGGTCTCTCTGTTGAGCATACCGCTGATTCAGCGACTGTGACTGCTCTTGACACCAGTAGCATTGTCTTGCGTGCTTCAGTCGTCGATGATTTGTACCGCATTGCTCGGCCCTCCTCCCCTTGCTCTCCCTCCTCCTCTGGTCGCGCTTTTGTCACTGGTGTTCTATCCCCGGAACACAAGCGGTTGCTTCACTGACGTCTTTGTCACGTGGGCTCCAATACTGTGTCGAGGCTCATCCGGACACAGCCCGCTCTTGGTCTTGACGTGGCTTCTTTCGAGAAGCCACCCAAGACCGACTGTCTTTTTTGCGCTCAGGGAAAGATGCACCGGTGCACTTACCCTGATTCGCGTCCCCGAGCGCTGAGGCCCCTCCAGTTGGTCCACTCGGACCTGCTCGGTCCTCTCCCGGTTGAGTCCCTATCCGAGAGGGACCGGTATGTTCTGACGCTGACTGATGACTTCACCCGGATGCGGTGGGTCTATAGTCTACGTCAGAAGAGTGACGCTGCTCTTGTGGTTCGGCTCTGGCTCGTGATGGCTCAGCGTCAGTCTCGCCACACGCTACATACCTTCCGCTCGGATCGCGGGGGGGAGTTCCTCGGTGAGATGGACTCCTTCTTTGCTGAGCACGGCATTTTTCACCAGGTCTCTGCTCCTGCTACCCCACAGCAGAACGGTGTATCTGAGCGCTGGAACCGCACCATGGAGGATGCGGTCCGCGCCATGCGGTCTGAGGGTGGTCTTCCGGAGTCCTTCGCCTTCNCGCTGCTCTTGTGGTTCGGCTCTGGCTCGTGATGGCTCAGCGTCAGTCTCGCCACACGCTACATACCTTCCGCTCGGATCGCGGGGGGGAGTTCCTCGGTGAGATGGACTCCTTCTTTGCTGAGCACGGCATTTTTCACCAGGTCTCTGCTCCTGCTACCCCACAGCAGAACGGTGTATCTGAGCGCTGGAACCGCACCATGGAGGATGCGGTCCGCGCCATGCGGTCTGAGGGTGGTCTTCCGGAGTCCTTCGCCTTCGAGGGCTTTGCCTACATGACTTGGGTCTGGAACTGCCTCCCGCGTGGTCTGCTTCCGGATCATGTTACACCGTACGAGCTCTGGTTTGGCCACCGTGCTGATCTTCATCTCGCTCGCGTCTTGGGTTCTGTGGCCTCCGTGTGGTACACTTAGGACCAGCACGGGTCCAAGGTCTCCCCTCGGGGTCGCTTGTGTGCCTTCATCGGCATCTCCCCGCGGTCGAAGGCCTGGCGGTTTTGGGACCCCACTCACCGTCGTGTCATTGAGTCCCATGATGCGCTATTTTTTTAGTCACTCACATACCGTGATCTGAATTCGATCACAGCCCTCTCTGCAGCCCATGTCCCTTCCTGTGAGGGTCCTCGGCGGATGGGGGAGACTTCTTCGCCAGCGACCATTCCTCGTCTGGCTGATGTGTTCGCACGAGTCCCCTCTCGGTCTCCAGCACTTGATGATCCGGCTATCATTGCCGTTGGTCCAGAGATCCCGCCTGTTCAGCCTGTTTCACACCCCACAGGTACCGGTGCTCTCACGCCTCCTCCTGCATCACCACCTGTGTCTACTTGCACCCTTGCTCTGGCGTCTAACCCAGTCCAGCCCACTCCTGTCCCTACGTCGGCTGACACTTCTGTCTCAATGTCCGTGCCAGCCTTGCTCGCTGTCACACACAGCTCTGTGTCCCCCACACACGCATCTCCTTGCACAACATCTCCGACTGCCTCGTCTCAGCCCTCACCAGTTGTGGTCGTGCCTGTCCCCATGGTCATACCTGTTCCTGAGCCTGAGGTGCGCCCCTCGACCTCCGGTTACTCCCGTGAGCCCGGTGGTCGCCTTCGACCACCGGATACTGGAGCTCAGCGAGCGTCGGGTTCCGGACCCAGGCGTTCCTCTCGCAGCATCGCGAGCAGTGATCCAGGCACAAAGGCCTTAGGCCTGAGTGTCCGCACTGAGATTTCAGAGGTACACCCAGCGTACCCCATAGGGCACAACCTGGTCTCTCGCGAGTACCATATTGCCTATGACGCAGCAGCGGATCTCGTGGCTGTCAGGCCTGACACTGAGGCATGTGCAGTTGCCACGCAGAGTTCCCTCTATATGGCGCCTGACCCGGGCACATTGAGGGAGGCTTTCTCATCGCAGGATGTTGATGCGTAGCGAGTTGCTTGCGAGGATGAGCTTCACGCTATCTGAGAGCACAGAGTCTACGAGCTGGTCGAACTTCCCCCTGGGAGGAAGGCGATTCAGGTCAAGTGGGTCTTCCGCAAGAAGGTGAAGCCGGATGGCTCACTGGAACGCTACAAGGCCCGCTTGGTCGTCAAGGGGTTCTCTCAGATTGAGGGAGTTGATTACACTGACACCTTTGCCCCTGTCGGCCGCATGACCTCAGCTCGAGCTCTGTCCGGTGTAGTGGCTCAGCATGACTGGGAACTACACCAGATGGATGTGAACAATGCATTCCTCCATGGCTCTCTGGATGAGGAGATCTACGTGGCTCAGCCACCAGGCTTTGAGGACGGTGACAAGGTCTAGCGCTTGCGCAAGTCCTTGTACGGCCTCAAGTAGTCTCCACGGTGTTGGAACCGGGAGATCACTGGCACCTTGACTCGCGCAGGGTACGTACAGAGCGAGGCAGACTCCTCGCTCTATTTCCTATCGACACCTAAGCGGTTCACCGCCATCCTGGTCTATGTTGATGACCTTCTGATTGCGTCTCCGTCCTTGGAGGCCGTGAAGGAGGCCAAGGCTGTCCTGCAGACTACCTACACGATGAAGGACCTCGGTCCTTCATCGGTGTTTCTTGGTATGGAGATCGTGCGAGATCGTAGACATCGGACATTGTTGCTGCATCAGGCCCGATATGCACAAGTCGTGGGGGAGCGCTTTAGCGATCTCCTTGGTACAGTACCCACCGCTTCCACACCTCTCACACCTGATGGGCAGGATGCCCTGAAGGTGGATGACCCTACAAAGCAAGGGGAGATAGTGGACGTGACCTTGTACCTCCGCCTTATCGGATCTCTGATGTACCTGGCCACCACCACGCGTCCCAACATCGCGTTCGCCGTCAACCTCCTCGCTCAGTTCTCACAGGCCACACGTGCGAGAGCTCTCCACGCGGCTGTGCGAGTGGTATAGTACGTGTTCTCCATACCGCATCTCGGACTCTGCTTTCGTCGGCAGTGTTCGGTGGTCCTTGACGGCTATACTGACAGCGACTGGGCTTGGAGTCCTAGTGGGCGCAGTCGCACTGGCTACGTGTTTCTGCTCGGTGGTACCGCTTTGTCTTGGCGAAGCGGGAAGCAGGGCTGCATTGCACGTAGCTCGTCGGAGGCAGAGTATGTGGCTTTGGGTGCAGGGGCTGCTGAGGCAGTTTGGCTGCAGCGCTTGTTTCTTGAGCTTGGGCAGTCAGTACCCGCCATTGAGCTGCGTTGCGACAGCCAGAACGCTCTGGCCATTGCGGAGAACTCTAGTGTTTTTCATGCTCGCACAAAGCACATTGCGGTTGAGCATCACTTCGTTCGTGATCTGGTGGAGCGACTCGTGATCTCCATCATGTGGGTTGGCACTGACATGTAGCGTGCTGATTTCTTGACGAAGGCACTTGCCCGCGGAAAGTTCCTTGTGGCCATTCGTTCTGGTGGGCTTCGCCCCGTGCGTGACAGTAGTTGAGTGTGGGATGTGCGTGTGCGTCTCATCTGTCCGTGTCACCCACAATGGACATGCGTACCATGGGGTCATGGGGGAGTGTTGTGCTTTGTGCCGTTCTTGTACAGTTCACTTTGACCACTCGGCGGTGTCTATACTCGTGCAGATCCCTGAGGTAGGCGGCCCTGGTGACGCCGGCGCGACGACAGGCGACGGACTACCCGCTTGGAGCTGACCGAACACTGTTCCAGAGCCCCAGATGCCACCGGGACTCTTTGCTGTGTCTTATACGTCTTGTAGGCGTCTTTCGGCGCACTGGCCATAAGGCCTATTTGCATGTTTTTGCATTGTATGCTCACTGCCAGTCGATGGATGCATGCATGTGACCAGTCGTAGCGTCCGTCTTTTGATTCTGCACGTCTAGGTTCAGACGGCGCAACATTCTGACATGTGTGCGTAGAGTTACGGCCAAAACAGTGGTTTTGGGCTGGTTTTAGGGCAGCTCTTGGACTGTCGCGTGCGACACCCGCCGTGCGCCGCGGCAGGTATTTATGCCTTGGACCTGTCATTTGTCATTTCTCTCTGCATATGCTATATTGAAGCATTCTGACAGTGTGTCTTGTGTCTCCTAGCCAAACCCTTGTCGTTGCATGTACGACCTGTGACCGTCGTCACGGTCTGATCAGGCACTGACGCCCGGTCAGCAGCTGCGTTGCTAGGAAGCTTCTATGCACTTTCTCAGTTGCATGTCAGTGCCAACCCAAATGACGGAGATCACGTGTGGCTCCACCAAGTCACGCACAAAGTGATGCTCCCATGCAATGTGCTTCGTGCGAGCATGGACGACACCAGAGTTCTCTGCAATAGCAAGAGCACTCTGGTTGTCGCCATGAAGCACAATGGCAGGTAGTGACTGACCCAGCTCAAGGAACGGGCGCTGCAGCCATACCACCTCAGCAGCCCCTGCACCCAGAGCGACATACTCTACCTTTGATGAGCTACGTGCAATGCAGCCCTGCTTCCCGTTGCGCCAGGACACAGCGGTACCACCGAGGAGGAACACGTAACCAGTGCGACTGCGTCAGTCTGGGCTCCAGGCCCAGTCGCTATCGGTGTAGCCATCAAGGACCACCGAACACTGCCGGTGAAAGCAGAGTCCGAGGTACGGTGTGGAGACCACGTTCCGCACCACTCGCACAGCCTCATGAAGGGCTCTAGCACGTGAAGCCTGCAAAAACTGGGCAAGGAGGTTGACGGTGAATGCAATGTCAGGACGTGTGGTAGTGGCCAGGTACATCAGAGATCCGATGAGATGCAGGTACAAGGTCACATCCACTGTCTCCCCCAGCTGTGTGGGATCGTCCACCTTCAGGGTATCCTGCCCGTCGGGTGTGAGAGGTGTGGAAGCCGTGGGCACAGCGCCGAGGTCGCTGAAGCCCTCCCCCACAACACATGCGTATCGGGCCTGGTGCAGTAGCAGAGTACGACGCCTACGGTCTCGTACGATTTCCATGCCAAGAAACACCGTTGCAGGACCAAGGTCCTTCATCCTGTAGGCAGTCTGCAGGATGGCGTGGGCCTCCTTCACGGCCTCCAGTGAAGGAGTTGCGATTAGAAGGTCATCGACATAGACCAGGATGGCAGTTAACCGCTCAGGCGTCTGGCGGATGAAGAGAGAGGGATCTGCCTTGCTCTGTATGTATCCCGCACGAGTCAGGGTGCCAGTAATCTCCTGGTTCCAACACCGTGGAGACTGCTTGAGGCCGTACAAGGACTTGCGCAAACGCTAGACCTTGTCGCCGTCCTCAAAGCCGGGTGGCTGAGCCACGTAGATCTCCTCATCCAGAGAGCCATGGAGGAACGCATTGTTCACATCCATCTGGTGTAGTTCCTAGTCATGCTGAGCCATTACACCGAACAGAGCTCGAGCTGAGATTATACCGCTGACAGGGGCAAAGGTGTCATTGTAATCAATGCCCTCAATCTGAGAGTACCCCTTGACGACCAAGCGGGCCTTGTGGCGTTCCAGTGAGCCATCTAGCTTCACATTCTTGTGAAAGACCCACTTGACCTGAATAGCCTTCCTCCCAGGTGGAAGGTCGACCAGCTCGTAAACTCCGTGCTCTCGGATGGCGCGAAGCTCATCCTCGCAGGCAGCACGCCAAGCGTCAGCATCCTGTGATGAGAGAGCTTCCCTCAGTGTGCCTGGGTCAGGCGCCAAAGAGGGAGAGCTCTGCGTGGCAAGAGCGCACGCCTCAGTGCTAGGTTTGACGACCACAAGATCGGCTGTTGCATCACAAGCGATAAGGAACTCGTGAGTGACGAGATCGTGCCCTACGGGACACGCTGGGTGTACCTCTGTGTGCTCAGTGCGGACACTCAGGCCTAGGACCTTTGTGCCGGGGTCACCACTCGCGACGCTGCGAGTGGAGCGCCTAGGTGAAGGGCCAGACGCTCGCGAAGCTCCGAAGTCCAATGGTCGAAGACGACCAGGCTCACGGGAGTAACCTGGGCTCGAGGGGCGCACCTCAGGCTCAAGAACGGGCACAATCACAGTCGGAGAGAGCTGAGGCAAGGGAGCTGGTGATGTCGTACGAGGAGATGCGTGTGTGGGAGACACGGGACTCGGTGTGACAGTAAGGGCAGGTGAGGCAAGGCCACACACAGAGGCAGTAGTGCTGGCGGACACAGGAGTACGCACAGGTGTAGGATCATGGGTACTTGAGGGTGGCGAGGGAACCGGGGTAGAAGCCGGTGGTCCTAGAGAGGTCTCTGGGCCGACAGCGATGATCGCTGGGTCATCAAGAGCCGGAGACCGTGAAGTGGAGGGAGCTCGAACGGACACATCAGCCTGGCGAGGGGTGCTCGCACGCGAAGACTTCCCCATCCAGCGAGAAACCTCAAACGTAGGGATATGCGTGACAAACATCGACGTAATCAACGTCAGATCACGATAGGTGAGGGACTCAAAGAAGAGCGCGTCGCATGACTCAACAATGCGACGGCGGGTAGGGTCCCAAAAACGCCACGCCTTCGATCGCGGGGAGATGCCTACAAAGGCACACAAGCGACCCCGCGGTGAGACCTTGGACCCCTGCTGGTCCTCGGTGTACCACACGGAAGCCAAGGACCCCCAGACGCGAGCGAGACGAAGGTCAGCATGGTGGCCAAACCAGAGCTCATACGGTGTAACGTGGTACGGAAGGGGACCGTGCGGGAGGCGGTTCTAGACCCAAGTCATGTAGGCAAAGCCCTCAAAAGCGAAGGACTCTTGGAGACCGCACTCAGACCGCATAGCGCGAACCGCATCCTCCATGGTGCAGTTCCCACGCTCAGAAACACCGTTCTACTGAGGAGTAGCAGGAGCGGAGACCTGGTGAAAAATCCCGTGCTCAGCGAAGAAGCTATCCATCTCGCCTAGAAACCCGCCGCCACGATTCGAGCGGAAGGTGTGCAGTGTGTGGCGGGATTGACGCTCAGCCATCACTAGCCAGAGGCAAACCGCGAGAGCGGCGTCACTCTTCTGGCGCAGGCTGTAAGCCCACCGCATCCAGGTGAAGTCATCAGTCAGAGTCAGGACGTATCGACCCCTATCGGAAAAAGACTCGACAGGAAGAGGACCAAGAAGGTCCAAATGGACTAACTCGAGAGGGCAAAGTGTGCGAGAACGAGAGTCAGGGTAGGTGCAGCGATGCATCTTACCCTAGGCGCAGAAGAGACAGTCGGTCTTGGGCGACTTCTTGAAAGAAGCCGCATCAAGACCGAGAGCGGGCTGTGTCCAAATGATCCTCGACATAGTGTCGAAGCCCACATGACACAGATAGTGATGAAGCAATTGCTGGTGCTCAGGAGACAGGACACCAGTGACAAAAACACGAGCTGAAGGGGAAGGGGAGCAAGGAGCAGAAGTCCGAGAGACATAGGTCATCCACAACAGAGGCACGCAGAACCAAACTGCGAGTGTCAATGGCAGTCACAGTCGCAGACTCGGCAGTGTGCTCCACAAAGAGTCCCATCAGTGTGCAAGCACGTACAGAAAGCAAACTGAGCTCAAGGTCAGGCACAAACAGCACCTCGGAGAGATACAAGGGCCCAGACGGATCATCGAAACGCATGACCCCAACACCCTGGACTGGCAAGGACTGACCAGAGCCTGTGCGGACGGAACGAACAAACGCAACAGGGTCGAGAACAAAGAAGTCACTACGACGACACGTCATGTGATGAGTGGCACCTGAATCAATGATCCAAGTGCCACCGGAATCACGACTAGAGGACGTCACTATACAACGAGCAATGGAACACCCGGCCTCAGACGGACGCTGGGCAGCAGGTGAGGAGAAACAACGAAGGCCACAAAGGTGAGACTCATGAATCCAATCTGTACAGTCAGGTCCATCATCATCACATGCCGACTGTGCCCCCCCACACGAGTCATCCTGAGCCACAAGAACAGACGGACCGACAGTCTGTGAATCACTCGGCTGTACAACACACTAGCACCTCCTTGAAATCGGAGCGCCAGAGGGTGTCGGAGCTCCGCAATGGTGCGGTCGCCTGGATCCGGATCGCTACTACTCGTCGGTGGAGAAGCGGGAACAGCTGCAGTCATGGCCACCACGCGTCCGGAGGATGGCGAGGATGACGTGCTGGACGTGGAACGGAGGGCGTGTTCAGCCTGGAGCCCACGAGTAATCTGTGCCCAGTCGACTGGCTGCTGGCATTTGGTGTAGCGATGAGCGCCTCCACAATTGTAGCAGTGAACGGAACATCCACTGCTACCATTGGAGAGTGACTGCTGCTGTGACTGCTGCTGACCTGGTCCCTGCTTCCCCTTCTTCTTCTTCCCCTGAGCTACTGCATTAATACCCTTTGTTTGAGTGGGTGTGGGCGGGGCGGAAGAGGAGGAGGAAGACGAGGACGTGATGGAAAATGAAGAAGGAGACTACAGGATGGATGATGGTGGTGATGCAACGACTGTTGCAGCAAGGGAAGTCTCCTAATGGGCCACGGCTACCTCGCGGGCTGAAGTCACCTAGAGGAAGAGCTAATGCACCCAAGGGAGAAGCTACAGAGTGGCTGAAAAGGGCTCGAGGACAGCGTCGCTAAACCGTGTGCAGATGTCAGTATACTCAAGGTGAACTCCGAGCATCATCGTACGGAGCGCCCATAGTTGTGTGCCTCCGGAGGTCCCAAGGCGCGTGTAGATGCGCATGGCGCGTCGCCAGTAATCAGCTGCAGGCCCCTGACGGAGAGAGTGAAAGGTACGAATGTGTGCTGCATGGGTGGCGTGCGTCTCTGTAACCAGCAGGGATAAGGCCAGATCCCAACCCCCGCGTGGGTCGGCGCCCGTGCCTGTCCCGGGCTCTCCAAGGAAGGGGCGGGAGTCGACGACGGTCTCGCGTGGCATGGCATAGAGGAGTCCGCGCATCGCCCTGCCTTCCGTCAGCACCTGTGCTGGATCTATAGGTTGATACGGGCTGTAGTAGGGCCACACACCCTTTGAAGTAGCCCATACCTGAAAAAGGATCTCCCTGCAGTCGAAGCCGTCCTCAGTGATGTACCGTGGAGGTGGTGTCTCAAAGTCCTTGGGTTGCCGCTCCATGGGGAGAGCAACTGCAGGCCGAGGAATACGAGAGATGGAGAAGACTCTTGGAAGGGGATAGTCACTGGGATAGTCGGGTGACGATCGCACCGTAGGGTTCCGAGGAGATCTGGTGCCCATCTGCAGCTGACGGAGGCACTCCTGAAGAACTCAAATCTCATGATCCGGGGAGTCATCTCGCATGCCTGGCATGAATGGCTCATCATCCAGGACGTCAAGAGGTGGTGGGTCAGGTCAAGCTCCTGTAACGGGTGCCTGAGCCGACTGCTATGTAGAGACCGCGACGCCGACATCTCCCTCGGAAACCTACCGTGGGACCGTGGACTGGCCACGCAGAAGCTCAGTCAACGTACGGATGGCATCAGTCTACTCCTGCTGCAGGCGACGCATCTCGACCTGCTGGCTCTGCAGGTCCTTAATGGCCTGCGAGCGTGTGCTCAGGACCCCAGAAGAGGAGGAGGAGGGATCACCTGTCGCCTTCTCCTTGTTGTCCGACGAGTCCACGTTGCCTCTTAGTATGGGTCGACAGGTCAAGTTTGTCGGATTTCAAAAGCGTCACATTTCTCAAGGAGTTGAGACGCTTGCAAATTTTGATTGTCCGGCCAAAAATTTGGCCAAGTATGGTGCTGACGTCAGCACGTGGTTGCTGATGTCAGCACGACCTGATGACGTCAGCATGCAAAAATGCGGACGTCAGCTCAACTCCCTCCTTTTTTTTTCGCGATTCTGCGCGAGCGTGCTGCCGCTCCGCGGCGGCTGCGCGGAAGCTGCACGGGCTGCGTAGCAGCATCCGCTCAGCTTCTGCTGCAGCTGTGCTATCAGCTGTAGCAACAGCTACGTGGCTGCGTGTGCAGCAGTGGCAGCAGCAGCTGTGCAATGCCGCTACTGCTGCTGTTGTGCTCCGCCTGCTGCTCACTGCCGCCGCCGCGCGTTGCCGCTGCTGCTGCTGCTGCTAGTGCACTACTGCTGCTATTGCGCTGCTGTTGCTACTACTGCTCTGCTACTGCCCTTGCGGCTGCCGCTGCTGTTGCTGCGCCGCTATTGCTGCTGTTGCTCTGCTACTGCCGCCGCTACCCCTGCTCGCTGCTGCTGCCGTGGCCACCGCTGTGGCTACGGACGGCGGCTGCACTCGCTACACCCGCCACGTGCTGTTGTAGCTGCTGTTATGGCGCTGCAACTGCCACTGCTGCCGCTACTGCTTTGCTACTATGCTGGTGCTGGCACAGTGGCCACGCCGCTGCTACGGTCTCACGTGACGGGTGTGGACTGCATTGACGGCGACCGGCTGTCTTTGATAGGCCCTAGTAGATCTGCTGCAGCGGTGACTCTCATTGCTGCAGCTATGCTGCGTCTTTGCTGTGCAGCTCAGTGAGAACTGTCTCACTGCTCTGATACCATGAGAAGATGCAAAGAAGCTTCCTAGCAACACTCCCATTGACCAGGCGTCAGTGCCTGATCAGACGGTGACAACAGTCACTGGTCGTGCACGCAACAGCAAGAGTTTGGGTAGGGGACACAAGGCAAAGTGTCTGAATGCTTCAATAGCATTTTCAGAGAGAAATGACAAATGACAGGTCCATGGCATAAGTACCTGCCACGGCGCACGGCGGGTGTGGCACGCGGAAGTGCAAGATCTTTCCTATCATAACGCTACGCCGTCTCAACCTAGACGTGTAGAATCACAAGCCAGACGCTACGACTGGTCACATGCGTGCGTCCGGCATCTAGTGGTGGACACACAATGCAAAACATGCAAATCGGGCCCACGGCCAGTCCACCGATAAAGTATTGCGTGCTGCAGAAAAACTGCAGGAAGTCCCGGGAAGCGTCCAAAGCTCTGGAACGGTCATCGGTCAGCTCCAAGCTGGTAGTCCGCCACCAGATGACGCACCGGTACCGCCTAGGTCCGCATCAGGGATATGCACAAGTATGGACACGGCCGAGTAGTCATAGTAAACTGTACAGGTCGACAGGAACGTCACAAATCACAACACCGCGCATCTGGTGTGTCGTACCGGTGTGATGTCGAGACCCAGAGCCTTGAACCAGTGTGTGCGTGAGCTCGTGACGTGTTGACCGGTGCTTCGTCATGTACCTTGCTCGTCGGTGGAGACCCGGGCACCAGGAGACGTGTTCTGGTGCCATGATGAGACCTTCCTTGCATGATACAGACTTGTCCACCTCGTTGTGCTGGTCGTTTTGGTTCAAATGGCGTGTCATTCTGACGCCTGTGCCAAAAGTTAGGGCCGAGTGAGTGTTTTCAGCCTCGGCGGGCCGTTGTGGCAGTTTGCACAGATTTGCGCAAGGTAGGACGCAGCCAAACGCGCCCTTGGATGCGCTAACTGCGCACCGGGATTCACCAGCTATTCAGGTAGCTTTGGCTCATTGTTGTAACTAACTCTGCAATTACTTTCAGATTCCAGCACTTGGTTCACTCCATCTGTGCTCCAACCGTGCCCACAGCATGCCATGCCTTCTGACTCGCGCGTCAGCTGACCAGGCCAGTGCCTAGTCAGTGAACAGCAACTCGGTCAGCAAGCTAGGTGGCATGGGAAGCATCCAGGAATCTTGGCATGCTATGAGAGCAGTGAGCCAGTGCTCGCATAGTTGCGTAGCAGAGGCGCAGCAACTGCAGTAGCAGTGAGCGACCGCAACCGTTGCCTTGAGTAGAAGTAGCAGCAGTGCCCACTGCCTCGGCAAGAGGTCCTAGAAGGACCCACCACCATTCCAACCATTTTCTTAATAACTCTGCGACAGTTCCGCGGCCGTTCCGCGGTAGCAGCAACCAATACGCGGAAACTCCACGGTGTTCCGCAGTGACGAGGCCGCCACAGCGGACGCGGCAGCTCCACGGCCGTAACGGAACGTGCTGACAGTGTAGCAGATCTACCGTGGTCGCACGCGGCATTCTGAAGTCGTCACCTTGTGGTGACGGTGCCGCGCCGGATTCGTGGTGTTCCATGGATCCGCGGCGTTACGCCGCGGCAGCTGCGCGGCGATTCTGAAACACGTCGGCGGTGCTCCACGGTGCTCCATGGTTGCGAGCCGCGGCAGTTCCGCAGCAGTCTCACAGTCGCCTACAGCGGCAGCTCTGCAATGGTCCCAGAACGCACTAATGCAGGTGCCCCTGCAGTTCGCGGCACCACACAGTGCTCCACAACGGCGCAACCGTGGTGGTTTTTCCGCGGCAAGTCCGAGTTGTTCCGGAGCAGTCCGCGGAATTTCCCCGGTGAGGTTTTCTGCGGAGGCGTTCTGCAGAGGTGTTCTACGGAGGTGTTCCACGGTGACGAGGTCTCCACAGCAGACGCGATAGCTCCGCGGCGGTTCTGGGACACGACGACGATGCTCCAGGGTGCTCCGCGGTTGCGAGTCCGTGGCAGTTTTGCGGCAGTTCCGAGGTGTTCCGCGACAGACCGCGGAAATTCCGCCACAATGAAAACGACGGTGTCGAATCTGCGGTGACAGCTCTGCGGTGATAGCTCCACGGTGAAAGCGCGGCGGTGAGAGCTCCGCGGTGACCTTCCGCGGTGACAGCTTCACGGTGAACGTTTCGGCGACAGGAGACTCCGGGGTGAGTGTCCCACAGCGGGTGTTCCGCGGTGGGTTTCACGCAGCGGTACCATGCATCCACGAGTCAGAACTCGCCCAGCTGGGCAGCAGAGACGCACCGTCCAGAGCAGTAGCGGGCTGTAGTGGGTTGCAATGGACAGCAGCTGGGAGCAGCAACAACATCCAAAGTGGGCGAAGGCCATAGCCGTCAGTGGATGACAGCAACCGGTGCGGTAGCAGTAGTCGCAGCCGCAGCGGCACCAGAAGCACTACCAGTTGCAGGTGTGGCAGGGATCACCGCCGCCGGTGTTTGACGGCGGCCGTAGGCAGCAGCGACAGTTGCAGCTATAACACCGAGGCAACACAAGGTCGCACTGTGTGATAGCCACACGAGAGCAGCGTAGCAACCGCGTGGCAGACACACAAAGGCGTACCACTAGCGTGGTGGTGGCCTTCCTCGTGACGCTGTTGTAGCACGTCTGATAGACTGTGCTTTGACCGTCCATCTCCCCCTGTGGCCTTGAGCCAGTGGGAGCGAGTGTCTTGTACACTCACGCACACCAGGCTCCTGAGATGAGCTCATTGGCATGGCAAAGGTTGCAGTCGGGGCCTTGGTTGGCACGGGAACTACAAACGTGGCAGGCACCATGGGCGTGGTGGCAGTTGCAGCCACGACACACACTTCATGCGTTCCACGGTTTTGCCTGCTATTACTACGGTGAGCGGCACCATGGTTGGCGCCACTGCTGCCAGCGCCCTGCCGGGTGGCAACCGCCCTGGCTACGGTCCCCTCCTACCCCTCCCCCCGATCCGGAGCACCCCTCAGTGGAGCTATGGCAGTGCTGTATGCCGAGCTCCATGGTCTAAAGCGCATGGTGACAGCTCACAACCATGTAATCTCTGATCGGTCTATCGCCACCATGTCGCTGCAGCCTACCCCCTCTTCGTCCTCGTCATCCTCTCCCCCGTCTGAGACGCCACATGACGATACTAGGGTGCCCAACCTCAGGTCTACGTCTGACACCCTCCGCTCTGACCTGGAGTCAGTCGAAGTCATTTCCACCTCCGACCTCTCTGCTTCTGTGGCTGTCCCTTCAGCTCGTGCGACTTGCGCTTGCGCTCGCCGCGCGCGGTAGCGGATGGCGCGTTTGGCTAGACGTGCCCAGGCGGCAGCCGCAGCCATACCAGTGGCAAACGTTCTCGCAGAGCTGACTCTCTCATCCCCGGTCGCAGGGTTGGTGTCCCTCCCCCTCTCAGCTTCTGCCGGTGTGTCGGTCGTGGGGGGGATGGAGTGTTCGCCGACGACCACCGGAGAGCGCAGGAGCGATGCGACGGATGGTGCCACATGACAGGGCGCCCTCTGCGAGGACGAGGAGTTGGAGGCGGACAAGTGGTCCACCACAGAGTCCGAGGCAGGCACGGAGATGGAGATGGAGACTAGAGCTGACGGGACCACTATTGCACGTGTAGCGGTAGCAACGGACGGGACAACAGTAGCTGTGGCGGTGCCAACCAACGCCCTCGGAGCAGACGTGCGGGCAGTGAGCGTGTCGACAGCCACCGACGACATGACAACTACAGCGACAGACAGGACGCCGGCATCTGATGCAGATACAGAGGCTGGGGAGGCACCCGGAGAGGCAAGAAACGACGAGGTGGCTGGCGCATCAACTGCGACCAGGGCCAGTGCCGCAGCTGTCTGTGGAGGTGGAGCTATCACGGATGATGCAGCTCGCGCAACAGCTCAGGCACCAGCTACCGAGGCGCCCTCTATGCTCGGGCGTCTCCACTTTGCATCTCACAACTAGGAGGAGTCGATATCAGTGGATGCCTCATCAGCGGCGGCCTCTGCAGGAGGGGTCGTTACCGAGGTTGACAATGCTGACATCTGAGAGGCACATGTGTCCATGGCATCTCATGAGCCTACGGCAGTCACCAGAGTAGAAACACCTACCGTGGAGGATGCAGAGCAAGCTGCAGACCTCCAGCTCATGGCTGCCCTTACTGGCATCCCTGCCACCGTGACGGTTCTAGCCGACTTCCCAGCAACGCTCCTCTGTGCTGCAGATCCCTTACCTGACCGCCTGCGCTTTGTGGTCGACGAGCAGGAGGCAGCCGTGGCTCGAGCGAAGGCGCACATCTAGGGCCTCACAGTTGCGAGGTCAGCAACCATTGGTACATGGCAGATGTTCTAGCACGACGGGCTGCTGAGGAGTGCATAGAGGATGTGCACACACGTCTAAAGGCTGCGGAGTGGTCTCTACAGGATGCACGTCGGCGACGGGCGGACGCACAACAGCAGGTGGACGACAGGTTGCGCACCAAGGGCTTGGCGAAGCCCCATGGTGTACGGGCTCCTGATGACAGAGACGACGCTATAACGGCAGATACACCGACGGATGTCGACGTCCGGCCAGCTGACGCCCGACTGCCTGGTGTGTCAGCAGCAGCTGGTGCCTCTGCAGCAGCACCCCCTGCCAGTGCAAACACTACAGATGCGGACGCGCTGAGTGGTGACGACCTCCTGCCAGCAGCTGATGACCATGAGGCAGCGGAGTCAGCAGTTGACGAGGAGAGCTTCTTGCGCGACAAGATGGCGAGGATGCAGGACGCAGTGGCTCGCGCCAACTCGCACATGACGGAGGTCCACCGTCCGGTTCGTTCCGTGACTGACCGCTTGCACGCCGCAGATGCAGCCGGCTGGCCGGCTGCCACAGCAGTGCTTGACGAACTGCACACGCGCCTCAACGCTACGCAGTCCGTGTGGCAGTGTACGGCCCAGCATCTGGCGAGCATACGGGAGGCAATGCAGCTTGAGAAGGCCCTTAGCTCTGCCCTCGTCGCAGCACCAGGTGACCACAACAGTGACGACTACAGTGACATTGACGAAGACAGCGGTGATGATGCTATGGGATGAGGCTACGTGCGCGCACACCCTACCAGCATCTTCCTTGTCCTTCCTGTTGTTGTACAGGGGTATGTGGCCATGGGAGAGTCGTTCTCCCCTTCACGGGATCTGTTGTGAGCAGCCATCAGGCTTGCGCGTGCTGTCAGGATCTGCCACACAAGGGGACTATTAGTGTGTGATATTTTGGCTTGACGCCTCCCTCTGCACAACATTGTTGCTCTGTGGTTGACAGGGGTCAAAGTGGTGATGCTAGAGACCCGCATACCTGGTGGGACCTACCAGTGTGACAAGGAGACCTAAAACCGTGAGACCGCCATCTACTTGTTGTGCAGGTGTGGATGTAGGTATCACGTTGTCAGGCTCTGCAGCCCAAGGGGGGTGTTGGTGTGTGGGCTTTGGCCTGACACCCCCGTGCGGACAGCGTAATTTGTTTGAGTCTGGCTCAATGCTCTTGATCGAGGTTGTGCTGGTCGAGACCCGCGCATCTGGTGTGTTGCCCCGGTGGGACGTGGAGACCCAGAGCCTTGAACCAGTGTGTTCGTGAGCTCGTGACGTGTTGACCGGTCCTTCGTCATGTACCTTGCTCGTCAGTCAAGACCCGGGCACCAGGAGACGTATTCTGGTGCCATGAAGAGACCTTCCTTGCACAATACGGATGTGTCCGCCTCGTCGCGCTGGTCGTTCTGGTTCAAACGGCGCGTTGTTCTGACGCCTGTGCAGAAAGTTACGCCCGGGTGAGTGTTTTCAGCCTCGGCGGGCCATTCTGGTAGTTTGCGCAGATTTGCGCAATGTAGTACACAGCCAAACGCGCCCCTGGATGCGCTGACTGCGCACCAGGCTTCACCGGGTATTTAGGTAGCTTTGGCTCATTGCTGTAACTAACTCTGCAATTACTTTCAGATTCCAGCACTTGGTTCACTCCATCTGTGTTCCAACCCTGCCCACAGCATGCTATGCCTTGCGACTCGTGCGTCAGCTGACCAGGCCAGTGCCTAGTCAGTGAACAACAACTCGGTCAGCAAGCTAGGTGGCATGGGAAGCTTCCAGGAATCTTGGCAGGGGCAGCAACATTGTTGATGCAGCGTGCGGGCTTCCACGCTCGTTGCTTAAGTCTGCTGGCCCCTCAGTCTGCTGCTCTAGAGTCTAAGTCGAGAGGCTCAGGGTTTGTTACTCAAAAACGCATGCGCCATTGTTAGCACCAGAAAGCAGCTGAAAACTAAACGTCACTGATTATGAATCAAGAAATGAGCAACAATGGGAGACCCCTCCAAGTTCTAGCTCCCCCCCCTCCCCACTTGTGTAGAACTTGTTACTCAGCTATCGAGCCAATCAAAAAATAGTCGTAGACCTATTTTCTGGGAGGCAGGGTTTTCTCGGTGAGCCCTGCCAGACGCCCGACAGCCCAAAATCCGGGCGTCGTCCGTTTTGCCTGAAAACTGGACCATACCATAATACCAATGGTGCAAACGCAGTCGTGCGGTCAGAATCGACTAGAAAAATAGCAGCAAAGAGTTATGGCTGCCCGAACCCAGGCAGTGCCTACGATAGTCAGTGATGCCAAACAGGGCCACACAACAGGAAACATGGACCCTAGGCACAGCATGATGCTGAAGATGCAACGCCACGACCAGAGACAGCGTTGGGTGCATATAGACACCATCTGCAGTGGCAGTGACCACCGGCGGCCCGACCGCCGAGGAGGCCTGCCGATGGAGCTGAGCGCGTTGGCAGAGGGAGGAGGCTCCAGCAAACGGTGAGTGAGCCTCAGCGTGCGTCAGCTCTACCGAGCAACACTCCAGCAGCGTCGAGTTTCGCCGTCAGTCGTCTGCATGCCGATGTACACAAGCCGGGAGGACCCAACAGAGTGCAATGAGAGATGCAAGAAAACCAACACAGATGACTGACGGCGAGACTCGACGCTGCTAGAATGCCGTCCGGTGGAGCCGACGCACGCTGAGGACTACACGCATTTTGTTGGAGCCTCCTCCCTCCGTCGACATGCTCAACTCCATCGTCATGCCTCCTTGGCAGTCGGGCCGTCGGCGGTCACTGCCACTGCGGATGATGTCTGCATGCGTCCAGTGTTGGATCTGACGGTACCATTGTGTCTGCAGCGTCCTCCTCTGCTTAGGGTCCAAATCTCATGCTAGTGTTGCACTGTTGTCACCAGGGACTAGTGTAGGCGATGCCTGGGTTTGGGCAGCTATAACTCCTCACTATTGTTTTTCTGGCTGATTTTGACTCAACAATTGCGTTCCTAGTGTCGGTATTACAATATGGTCCAGTTTTCAAGCAAAACGGACGATGGCCGGGTTTTGGGCTGTCGGCCGTCTGGCAGGGCCCACCGAGAAAACCTGCCACCTTGAAAATAGAGTTATCTTCTGATTGGCTGGTGAACTGAGTAACAAGTTCTACGGAGCTGGGGGAGGCTAATTCTTTTTGTTGTCTCCCATTATGTCTAATTCTTGATCCTTATTCAGTTCTTTCCAGTTCTCAGTTGCTTTCTGGCGCTAACACTCTTGCGTGCATCTTTGAGTAACAAACCCAGAGCACTCGGACTTAGATTCTAGAGCAACAGACTGAGGGGGCAGCTGACTAAGCAATGAGCATGGATTCCACCACACTGCATCAAGAATGTTGTCGCCCCAGCTTGCTGTCTAGGAATTCTAGCTTGGTATCACAGCCAAAGCGCGGTAGCAACAGTAGAAGACGGACGTACAGGTGCTAGACAAAGCTGGCGGACCCCCACACGCGCCAGTGCACGGGAAATGCTGCCCGATTTTTTTCGGCAGCATTTGAGAAGATGCGTGGAAGCTTCCTAGCGACACAGTTGCTGACTAGGCGTAAGTGCCTGGTCAGACGGTGACGACAGTCACAGGTCGTGCACACAACGGCAAGGGTCCGGCTAACAGACACTGGGCAAAGTGCGAGAATGCTTCAATAGCATTTGCAGAGAGAAATGAAAAATGATAAGTCCATGGAATAAGTACCTTCCGCGGTGCATGGCGGGTGTCGCATGCGGCAGTGCAAGATCTGTCCTCAAACTGGCCCAAAACCACTGTTTAGGCCGTAACTCTGCGTAGACATGTCAGAACGCTACGCCGTCTGAACCTAGACTTGCAAGATCACAAGCCGAACACTGCGACCAGTCAGATGCATGCATCTGGCATCAAACAATGGACACACAATGCACGAACATGCAAATCGGACCCACGGTGAGTCCACCGATAAACTCCTACATGGTACACAAAAACTGCAGTCAGTCAGCTCCAAAATGGTAGTCCGCCACCCGATGACACACCGGTACCACCAGGGTCCGCATCAGGGATCTGCACGCGTATGGACACGGTCGAGTGGTCACAGCAAACTGTACAGGTCGAGAGGGACGTCACAAATCACAACACTCCTCCATGACCTGATGGTATGTATGTCCACACGCGTGCAGCACTGGGACGAGTACAACAATGAGTGCAACGACGGATGTTACACGAGCATAGACACATCCCACACTCAACCACTCTCAAGCAAGGGGCGAAGCCCAACAGAACGAATGGCCATTAGGAACTTTCCGCGTGCTAGTGCCTTCGTCAAGATGTCAGCACGCTGCATGTCTGTGCCAACCCATATGACGGAGATCACGTGTTGCTCCACCAGATCATGCACAAAGTGATGCTCAACCGCAATGTGCTTCATGCGAGCATGAAAAACACCAAAGTTCTCTGCAATGGCCAGAACACTCTGGTTACCACAACGAAACACAATGGAAGGTACTAACTGACCCAGCTCAAGGAACAGGCGTTGTAGCCATACTGCCTCAGCAGCCCCTACATCCAAAGCAACATACTCTGCCTCCGATGAGCTACGGGCAATGCAACACTGCTTCCCGCTGCGCCAGGACACAGCGGTACTAGCGAGCAGGAACACGTAACCAGTCCGACGGTATCCATCTGGGCTCCAGGCCCAGTGGCTATCAGTGTAGCCGTGAAGGACCACCAAACACTACCGGCGAAAGCAGAGTCCGAGATACGGTGTGGAGACCACATACCACACCACTTGTAGAGCCGCGTGAAGGGATGTAGCACGTGGAGTGTACAAAAACTGGGCAAGGAGGTTGACGTCAAAGGTGATGTCAGGACGTGTGGTAGTAGCCAGGTACATCAGAGATCCGATGAGACAAAGGTACAAGGTCACATCCACTTTCTGCCCTAGATGTGTGGGATCGTTCACCTTCAAGGCATCCTGCCCGTCAGGTGTGAGAGGTGTGAAAGCGGTGGGTCCTATGCCGAGGAGGTCGCTGAAGTGCTCCTCCACAACACGTGTGTATCGGGCCTGATGCAGTGTCTGCGGTCTCGCACGATCTTCATGCCAAGAAACACAGCTGCAAGACCAAGGTCCTTCATCATGTATGCAGTCTAGAGGACAACCTTGGCCTCCTTTGCGACCTCTACTGAAGGAGACACAATCAAAAGGCCGTCAAAATAGACTAGGATGGCGGTGAACCACTCAAGCGTTCGTCGGATGAAAAGAGAGGGATCTGCCTCGCTCTATACATATCTGGCAAGAATAGCGGTGCCAGTGATCTCCTGGTTCCAACACCGTGGAGACCGCTTGAGGTCGTACAAAGACTTGCGGAAGCGCCAAACCTTGTCACCATCCTCAAAGCCAGGTGGGTGAGCCACGTAAATCTCTTCATCTAGAGAGCCATAGAGGAACACATTGTTCACATCCATCTGGTACAGTTCCGAGTCATGCTGAGCCATTACATCGAATAAAGCTCGAGCTGAGGTCATGCGGTCAAGAAGGGCAAAGGTGTCAGGGAAAAGATGTCGCTCTGAGAGTACCCCTTGACAACCAAGTGAGCCTTGTGGCATTCCAGTGAGCCATCCGGCTTCACTTTCTTGTGAAAGACCCACTTGACCTGAATAGTCTTCTTCTGAGGTGGAAGATCGACTAGCTCCTAAACTCCGATCTCTCAAATGGCGCGAAGTTCATCCTTGCAGGCAGTACGCTAGGCGTCAGTATCGTGTGATGGGAGAGCTTCCCTCAGTGTGCCCGGGTCAGGCGCCATAGAGGAAGAGCTCTGCGTGACAAGAGCACACCCCTCAGTGCTAGGTCTGATGACCACAAGTTCAGCTGCTGCATCACATGCGATTTGAAACTCACGAGTGACGAGATCGTGCCCTACGAGGCCCTCTGGATGTACCTCTGTGTGCTTAGTGAAGACACTTAGGCCTACGGCCTTTATGGTGGGATCACCACTCACGATGTTGCAAGTAGAGCGCCTGGGTGCGGGACCTGACACTCGCTTGGCTCCGGAGTCCAATGGTGGAAGACGACCACAAGGCCCACGGGAGGAATGTGGGCTCGAGGGATGCACCTCAGGCTTAGGGATAGGCACGACCACAGACGGTGAGGGCAGAGGCAAAGGAGTTGGTGATGCCGTATGAGGGGATGCGTGTGCGCGAGACACAAGATTGGGTGTGATAGTAGGAGCAGGTGAGGCAAGACCACGCACAGGGACAGGAGTACCGGTGGACATATGTACGATCACAAGAGTACGCACAGGTACAAGATTATTGGTACATGTCGGGTGCAAGGGAACCTGCGGTAGTGGAGAGGTCTCTGGGCCGACAGTGATGATCGCTGGGTCATCAAAAGCCGAAGACCTCAAAGTGCAGGGAGCTCAAACGGACACATCAGCCTGGCGAGAGGTGCTCGCAGGCGCAGACTCCCCCATCCATCAAGCAACCTTGTACGCAGGGACATGCGTGACGGACAGCAACGTGATGGATGTCGGAACACAATAGGTGAGGGACTCAAAGAAGAGCGCGTCGCTTGACTCAACAATGCGATGACGAGCAGGATCCGAAAAGCGTTAGGCCTTCGACCGTGGGGAGATGCCTACGAAGGCACACAAGCGACCCCGTAGTGAGACCTTAGACCCCTGCTGGTCCTCGGTGTACCACACAGAAGCCAAGGATCCCTAGACGCAAGCGAGGCCCATGTCAACACGGTGGCCAAACCACAGCTCATACGGTGTGACGTGGTCTGGAAGAGGACCGTACGGGAGGCAATTCCAGAGCCACGTCATGTAGGTGAATCCTGCAAAAGCGAAGGACTCCGGGAGACCGCACTCAGACCGCACAGTGAAAACAGCATCCTCCATGGTGCGGTTCCAGTTCTCAGAAACACCGGTCTGCTGGGGAGTAGCAGGAGCGGAGACCTGGTGAAAGGTCTTGTGTACGGCGAAGAAGGTGTCCATCTTGCCAAGGAACTTGCCTCTACGATCGGAACGGAAGGTATGTAGCGTGTGGCGGGACTAACGCTCAACCATCACTAGCCAGAGGCAAACCGCAAGAGCAGTGTCACTCTTCTGGTGTAGGTTGTAGACCCACCGCATCCCATTGAAGTCATCAGTCAGGGTGAGGATGTATCGACCCCGATCAGAAAGAGACTCGACAGGAAGAGGACCAAGAAGGTCCGAATGGACTAACTCGAGAGGACGATGTGCGCGACAACGGGAGTCAGGGTAGTTGTAACGATGCATCTTACCCTGACCGGAGAAGAGACAATCAGTCTTGGGCGGTTTCTCAAAAGAAGCTGCGCCAAGACCGAGGGCGAGTTGTGTCCGAATGAGTTTCGGCACAGTGTCGGAGCCTACATGACACAGACGGCAATGAAGCAATCGGTGGTGCTCAAGAGACAGAACGCCATTGATGAAAATACAAGCAAATGGGGAGGGGGAGCAAGGAGTAGAAGTCTGAGAGACACGATATAGGTCATCCACAATAGAGGCACGAAGAACAACGCTACGAGTTTCAATAGCAGTCACAATCGCGAAGTCTTCAGTGTGCTCCACAGAGAGTCCCATCAATGTGCAAGCACGTACAAAAAGCAAACTAAGCTCAAGATCAGGCACAAACAACACCTTGGAAAGATACAGGGGGCCATACGGACCATCAAAATGCACAACCCCAACACCCTGGACTGGCAAGGACTGACCAGAGCCTGTGCGAACGGAACGAACAGACACAACAGGGCCGAGAACAATGAACTTACTACGACGACATGTCATGTGATGAGTGGCACCAGAATCGATGATCCAAGTGCCATCGGAATCATACTAGAGGACGTCACCGTAGAACGGACAATGGAACACTCGGCCTCAGACGGACATTGGGTAGCAGGTGGGGAGGAATGACAAAGGGCACAACGGTGAGATTCATAAAACTAATTGGTACAGTCAAGCCCATTTTCATGACATGTCCCCCACATGAGTCATCTCGAGCCACAAGAACAGACCCGGCTGTGACAACACACTCACACCTCCCTGAAAGCAAAGCACCAGAAGGTGTTGAAGCTTGGCGATGGTGCGGTCACGTGGGTCCGGGTCGCCGCTGCTCGCTAGTGGTGAAGCGAGAAGTGCTACGGTCGTGGTTGCCGCACGCCCAGGGGGTGTGCTGTTTGACGTAGACTATAGTGCATGCACAACCTGAAGCCCGTGAGTAATCCGTGCCCACTCAAGCGGTTGCTGGCACTCGGTGTAGCGATGAACACCTCCATAGTTGTACTAGTGAACAGAGCGTCCATTGCTACTACCCGATGACGGCTGCTACTGTGATTGTTTTGGCCCAAGCCGCGCCTTCGTTGCCCCTTCTTCCCTTGTACTGCTGCCGCGACACCCTGTGTCTGAATCGGTATAATCGGGGTGGAAGGGGAAGAGGAGGACGTTGCAGAGGATGGAGAAGGAGACTGTAGGAGGGGTGTCGGTGGTGATACGATGAATGCTGCAGCAAGGGGAGTCTTCTGATGAGCCACGGCTGCCTCACGGACGGAAGTCACATGGAAGAAGAGCCGGTGTGTCCAGGGAAGAAGCTGTAGTGAGGCCAAAAAAGGCTCGAGCACAGCATCGCTATACCTCGTGAAGATTTCTGTGTGCTCAAGGTAAACTCCGAGCATGATCGTGCGGAGTGCCCACAAGTCCGTACCTCCTTAGGTCCCAAGGCACATGTAGATGCGCATGGCGTGTCACCAACAGTCAGCTACAGGCTCGGCATGCCCCTGACAAAGAGAGTGAAAGGCACGAATGTGAGCGGCACACGTAACGTGTATCTCTACAGCAAGCAGGGATAATGGCAGGTCCCAGCCCCTGCGTGGATCAGCGTCGGTGCCTCTGTTGACCTCGCCAAGGAACGAGCAAAAATCGACGACGGTCTTGCGTGGCATGGCATAAAGAAGTCCGCCCATTGCCCTAGTCGCTGTCAGCACCTGTGCTCGGTCCGTAGTCTTATACGGACTGTGGTAGTAGGGCCACACTCCCCCTGAAGTGGCCCGAACCTTGAAAAGGATCTCCCAGTAATCAAAATCCTCCTCGCTGACATAACGTGGGGGCGGTGTCTTGAAGTCCTTGGGTTGCCGCTCCGTAGGGGGAGCAACCACAAGCTAAGAAGGAAGAGGGATGGGAAAGACACTGGGAAGAGGGAAGTCGCTGGGGTGGAGGTCAGGCGATGATCGAATCTCGGGAAAACAAGATGTGTGTGGGGGTCGAGAGCTCGTTTGGAGCTAGCGGAGAAGCTCCTGAAGCACAAGTATCTCACGCTCGGGAGAGTCACCCTACATGTCTGGCATATCTGGATCTTCATCCCAAGGATCAAGAGGTGGCGGGTCGCATCCATCTCTTGTGTTCGATGCTGGAGCCGACTGCTATGTAGAGGGTGCGACACCGGCAAATCCCTCAGAGGTCTGCCATGGGGCAGTGGACTGATCCCGAAGAAGCTCAGTCAGTGTACGGATGGCGTCAGTCTGCTCCTGCTGTAGGCGACGCATCTCGTCTTATTGGCTCTGCAGGTCCTCAATAGCCTATGAGCGTGGGCTCATGACCCCTAAGGAGGAAGAAGAGGAATGTAGTATCCTCTTTCCCTTATCACCGAACTTAGCCATGTCACCGCTCATTATGGGCTGAGAGCTCAACTTGGTCATATTGCGGTAACATTAACATTTCTCAAAGTGTTGAAACGCTGGCAAATTTTGACCCTCCGACCAGAAGTTTGACTCAGTAAAGGTGCTCACGTCAACAGGTGGTTGCTGACATCAGCATGACCTGATGACGTCAGCAAGAAAAATCCTGATGTCAGCTACCCTCCCCCATATTTTGTGACAACCCTCGCGGTTGTTTTCCCCCTGCGCAGGGGACCTTTGCAGCGCAACAGCCACGCAGAAGCTACGCGGAAGCTCCGTAGCACCTTCCGCTCGGCTGCTGCTGCTGCAACGCTTACACCATCAACAATAGCCACGCAGCTGCTTGCACAGCTATGGCAGCTGCTGCACACAGTTGCTGTGCTGTAGCACAGCTACTGTGCTGCAGCGCACCTGCACGCTGCTGCTACAACTACTCCGCATAGCGACTGTTGCACGTTACTGCTGCCGCGCATTGCTACTTCGCTACTGCATCGCTACGCTATTGCTGCTACTGCTATTGTATACTACTACTACTGCTGCTCAATGCTGCTGCTGCTACATGTTACTGCTGCATGCTGTTGCCGCCGCCACTGCGCAGCGCTGCTACGCGCTGCTCCTGTTGCGTGCTGCTGCTGCTACGCACTGTTGCTGCCGCGGGCTGGTGATGTTGCTACCAGCCCCCGCCTTCCGCACCTGTGGCTTGCTGCTGCAACTGCTGGTGCCAATGCCAGCAGCTGCTAGCGGCTGCCACCTGATGCAAGTGTCACGTGCTGCTGCTCACGGCTACTGCTCATGCACTCTCACGTGGGTGACGTCGTTGGCAGTCGGGTGTCGTCGGTAGGTCCGTGTGGATCGCCAACAGCGGTGACGCTCACTGCTACTGCTCTGCTGCGTCTTTGCTCTGCAGCTCGGCGAGAAGTGTCTCACCACTATGATACCATGAGAATATGCGTGGAAGCTTCCTAGCGACACAGCCCCTGACTAGGCGTCAGTGCCTGGTCAGACGGTGACGATAGTCACAGGTCGTGCAAACAACGGCAAGGGTCTGGCTAGGAGACACAAAGCAAAATGTCACAATGGTTCAATAGCATTTGCCGAGAGATATGACAAATGATAGGTCCATGGCATAAGTACCTGCCGCGGCGCACGGTGGGTGTCGCACGCGGCAGTGCAAGATCTGTCCTAAAACCGGCCCAAAACCACTGTTTTGGCCGTAACTCCGCACAGACATGTCAGAACACTACGCTGTCTGAACCTATACATGCAAGATCACAAGCCGGACCCTACAACTGGTGACACGCATGCATCTAGCATCAAAAAATAGACACATAATGCAAAAATATGCAAATCAGGCCCACAGCCACTCCATCAATAAACTCTTACGTACTGCAAGAAAACTACAAGAGATCTCGGGCAGCGTCATGAGCTCTGGAACAGTCGTCGGTCAGCTCCAAGTTGGTAGTCCGCCACCAGGTGACACACCGGTACCACCAGGGTCCGCATCAAGGATCTGCACGGGTATGGATACGACAGAGTGGTCACAGTAAAATGTACAGGTGCACAGGGACGTCACAAATCACAACAACGTTGACCGGCCTGGTATCGGCGTCAAAGATTTCCCACGGCCACTGGGCTGGGGGAAATGCTGCCGGATTTTTCTGCCATCACTAACCCCCACACGTGGCCAGTGATGTCACGCACCACAAAGACGACGCACGTCACGACGTCAACCAAGTTTGAGCGTGTTACAAGCCCCAACTACAGGAGTAGCTAGTAGCAAGAGCGAGCAGTGGTAGGAGTAGCAAGCAGCAGTTGTGCGCAGCAGCAGTAGCATGCAGCAGCAGCACCTCATGGCAGGTCACAACAGCAGTAGCCCGCAACAGCAAGCAACAGTAGCAGCTAGTAGCACCAGCTTGCAATAGTAGTAGTGCATAGCAGTAGCGAGCAGTCGTAGCAGCCAGCTACAGCAGTAGCAGCCGCGAGCAGCAGCCACTTGTAGCTATAGGAGCAACGAGCAGTAGCTCGCTACTATTCTTGTGAGTTGTAGTTGATGCTACAGCTTGCAGCAACCTAGCTGCAGCTTGTAGCAGCAACAGCTACACTTGGAGCTGCTTACAGCCCACAGCTTGCTCTAAGCTGCGAGCAGCACGCTTGCTACTCACAGCCTATAGCAAGCAACGAGAAGCGAGCAGCGAGCTCGCTGCTCGCAATGCGTGGCTCGTAGCAAGCAGCGAGGTCGCTATGACGACCACAGAAAGAAGAAGAAAAAAAATCCCCCAACTTACATGTGGCTCTGCAGCGGGTGGAGCCACCACTGCAATGGCCACAGCAGCCGCAGTAGGACGCAACAACAGCTGCTGTTGTAGTAGTAACGGCAGCAACAGCAGTAGCAAGTGCAGCAATAGTAACAACCGCTACTGCAACAACAGTCGTAGCAGCAGTGGAAGCTGCAATGGCAGACCAGCAGCAGCAACAACAACAGCAATAGTAGCAGCAATAGCTATAGTAGCAGCAGCCGCCTTGCAGCTGACACTACAGTGGCTCTCACAATAGCTGCTGCTGACGTCAACAATTCTCAGCTGACGTCACTGCTAACATCACTACCAATGTCATCAACAACAAAAAAACCAATATACACCACCAAATCTATAGATAACGCAGGAGCAGCTGTTGACGTCAACCATCCTTAGCTGACATCACTACTGATATCACTGCTGACATGAGTAACAAAAAAACCAAAACAAAAAAGGGAGCAAGGAGGGCCAACAAAACACCATGGCTAACAACCCTAGTGGGAAGGGGTCCTCCTCTGTTGGTGGGACCCCTAGCCCCCCTTTGAGAAGCTATAGCAGCAACAACAACAGTAGCAGCTGTAGCAATAGCAACATCAGCAAGATCAGCAGTCCATAGGCTTCGTCGCCGACTCCTCCGATGTACTTGCCTCCATTCAGCAACAGCTTGTCACATTAATGCAGCAACTTGTAGCATTGCAACCACTGGCATCACATACACACACGAGTGCCCCACCGCCCTTCCTTCCTCTTGGGTACGCCAGCCCCGCTATGTCTACTGCCATGCATTACCAGTCACAGTAGCAGACCGAGCGCCAACGGCAGACAGTGTCCTCAGTCGTTGGCTCCACTCTAGATGCCGACCACAAGCCAAAGGACTTTGAGACCCCCCCCTCCCGACACTTCAGGTTGGCGAACAGTCATGGATCTGGGAGCTTAGCTGCCGCATTCGGGCGCAGGGTGAGTGCATGTGTGCATACTACACTCTTTCGTACGAATCCACCCAGGCCAACCAGTTGTATGACGTTGGTCGCACCGTACGCGCCCTTGTCCCAGTTGCCCCTCTGGCATCACTCCTAGCCATATGGCCCTTCCTTGGCGACTTCACCACTGGTGGAACCCCAGGCCCTGCAGCCTCATGGCACGTCCTCACCCGTCCCAATCGCCTATCCTGTGAGGCTGAGACCAGCCCTCTGATGTGGAAGTTCAACTCCTTGCACATGGGGGAGACCAAGACGGTTACCTCTTACTAGCAGGCGGCTGAGGACATCCTCCGTCGCCTAGGCACCCCTGCTCCACCCCCTCTAGCCGTGCTCTTGACCATCAAGCACGGTACCACCGACACATACGCCGACGTCTTTGTCCACTACACCCAAGACATCCTCTCCACCATGACGGTCTAGAGCACCCTCATGCCATGGGCATACGAGCTCTTTTTCAGGATTGAGAAAACTCGTCTAGAGTCACGCATCCAACGCATAGAGGCCCTTGCCTCCCCTGCCGTCGCCTTCGTAGCTGTCGCTTCCCCTGTAGTAGCTACATCCACCAGCTCCTTGTCGTCAAGGAATAAGAGGCGCAAGGGCAAGAAGAGCAAGGGCCTGCGGTAGCAGCAATAGCAGCAGCCGACCCGGTCAAGTAGTGGTGGCTCGGTCTGCCACAACTGTGGCCAGCTAGGACACGGGTGGTACACGTGCCCGCTACCGACAGACGAGGCGCGTGTCAGCACCACCTTCCGTCGCTAGCGTAAGCGCTGTCTCGCCTTTGGGGCCGTAATCGTTGTGGACCCTAATGCCTCCACCTGGTCCATCAGCTCCACTCCTCCGACAGCCACACCCGACGTCGTCGCTAGCTACGTAGCAGCAGCATCCGCAGTGTTCGGCGCCTTCGTTTCCATCACTGATGCAGTCCTCCTCCTATCCAGGCTCTGTCGCTGTCACTCCGTACTCAGTCTACACTCCTGGACCATCCACCCGTGAGCGCCAGTTGGAGTACTTCATCGCGCTCCAGCTCAGCCTGCCTCGTCCTCCCCCCAAGGGAAGTTAGAGTTGTGTCACCTCCTGCCCATTTGCCCTATCCTGCATGATTGAGACTGAGCTATGGTCATGTCCTGCCTCCTCGTCCATTTTCTCGTGCTCTATTTTTCCCTTCTCTATGACGATGTTGCATGGCATGATGATTAGCAGTCTTGGTTCACGTCGCCGTCCACCGCATCCGAGTCTCTTGCTTGCAGCCATGTGACTGTCAGTGATCTGGCAACTCTAGTCCAGGACCTTGCCGAGACTTGGGTCATCGACTCCAAGGCCACACATCACGTGACGACCTCTCGCGAGGTTTTCAGTGTACTTCGTACTTTTGGCGATGTATCATGTGTCCGTACAGGCTCCGGACAGGTGTTACTCGTCCACACCATCAGCGTCATTTGCTTCCGTGGTCTTGCCGATGATGTCTTTGTGACTGGTGTCCTCTTTGTCACAGGTCTTGAGCTCAGCAACGTGTCTGTCGGTGCCCTTAACTGCATGAGCATGGACGTTCTGCACTCGCGTGGCGTTGGCACTATGTCGTTACATCCGTCCGATCTTGTCGTTCTGCACGCCACCGCCCGTGGAAACCTTTGGATCGTGCCTCATCTGTCATTCTCTCCCTCCGTCCCCTCCCCGTCAACCACCACAAGCCATGTGTTTGTCACCAGCATGCTCTCACCGTAGAAAACACGTCTCTTGCACTGCCGCCTTTGCCACGTCCACTCTGCTGCCGTCAATGGCATGCTCCGCACCAAGCTGGCCAAGGGCCTTGACCTGGACTCCTTCCCCTGGTCGTGCCCCACACAGTACATTGATTGCGCTCAAGGCAAGATGCTCCGGTCCACATACTCTCCGTCTTTCTCCCGTGTGTCCGCCCCTCTGGACCTGGACCATTCCAATGTCATGGGTCCTCTCCCTAATGAGTCCGCTGAGGAGCATGGACGCTACGTCCTCACCCTCACTTAGGACTACTCTCGCTACCGCTGGGTCTTCTTCCTTTGGCAGCAGAGCGATGTCGCTCTAGCCATTCAGGACTGGCTTGTCTGTGCAAAGCGCGAGCGTGGTTGGCCTCTTTGCCGCTTTTGCTCCGATCACAATGGCAAGTACATGGGAGAGAACACAATTTTTCTTGCCTCCCGCGGTATCCACCACGAGACGTCAACGCCTTACACACTAGCCCAGAACAGCGTCTCTGAGCGGTGGAACCGCACCATGGCTCACGACGTCCACACCATGCGGGTCAAATCTGGCCTCTCCGATGGCTTCTACTTTGAAGCCATGGCCTACATGACTTGGTTCGGGAAACGGATTCCCCACGGCCCTCTTTCTCGCGAGACCACGCCGTGCCAGTACTGTCAGCTGACTGACCTCCGCCCGGCTCGCGTCTGGGGTTACGTGGCTATTGTGTGGCTACCCGCCTCGTAGCAGGGCGGCAAGCTTGCCCCCTGCGGACCTCCTTGCACCTTCCTCAGTGTCTCCCGTCAGTCCAAAGCCTAACGCTTCTGGGATCCTTCCCAACACTACATCATCGAGTCCCCAGATGCCTTCTTCTTTGAGGAGTTGTTCCCCTGAACCTCGTTCGCTTCGGCTCATCGATGTCCCTCCCATCGCATGGATGAGTGGTGAGTCCATCCTCTGTCCTGCCGCTTCTGGGCAACACATCACCTATTCCCTCAGGGCCTGCACCCCCAGCCCTGTCCGCTGGTCCCTATGAGCCGGTATCCACAGTCGCGTCCGCCGGACCCTCCGAGCTGGCAGCCCCGTCCAAGTCTGCTGGTCCCTTCGGGCCGGTAGACCCGTTTACGTCAACTTGCCCATCCGCGCCGGCAACCTCAGTTGCGACCATTGGCCCCTCCGCACTGGCAGCCCCTTCCGCGTCCACTCCCCCCTCCGCGTCGGCAGCTTCATCCGCGTCTGCTGGTCCCTCCGGGCCGGCAGCCTTGTCCGCGTCCGCTGGTGACTCCAGGCCGAGAGACCCGTCTGCATTCACTGGCCCCTCCGAGCCGGCAGACCTAGTGGCCTCTGCTGGCTGCTCTAGGTTGGTAACTTCGTCCGCGTCCGTTGGTCCCTCCACGCGAGCAGTCCCATCCGCCTCTACCAGCACCTCGTTGCCATCTCCTGCCCTACCACGACACACGCCTGGTCCAAGCGGTAGTCTCCAACCCAGGGCGTCATTGAGTGCACAGACCGCCACACCGCGCCTTATGGCGCCTCGGCCCCCTGTACCCCCACGTGTCTCTTCCACTCCTACGATAGTGAGTGGGGACCCTGGCACCAAGGCCCTCGGCCTTACCACTTCGGCCATCATTACAGACCTTCATCCGGGCTCCGTAGTGGGCTACTTCATGCTCCATCAAGAGCATCGGCATGCCATCACGACTACACTCACGCGTGTCCATCCTAGAGCTCGAGATGCACAAGCCTTTGTAGTCCACTCCACAACACGCCCGGAGGGCCGAGCCACCCTACGCAAGGCTTGAGCCTCCCCCGAGGCCGCACACTGGGATGTTGTTGTGCCGACAAGCTCGCTGCTATCCTACAGCACCATGTGTATGACCTTGTCGATTTCCCTCTAGGTCGGAAGGCCATCGGTGCCAAATGGGTCTTCCAGCGCAACTGGAAGCCAGATGGATCCTTGGACAAGTACAAGGCCCGCCTCATAGCTAAGGGGTTTGCTCAAGTCCCTAGGTTTGACTACGACTAGATCTTTGCCCCAGCTAGCCGATTCTCCACTAGTCAACCGCTCTTCAGCCTGATTTCCGAGCATGGATTGAAGCTGCATCAAATGGACGTGGGCAACGCTTTCCTTCATGGCTTGCTGGAGGGAGAGGAGCTCTACATGGTGTAGCCTCCAGGCTCTGACGAAGGTACTAGGAAGGTTCGACGGTTGCAGGAGGCCCTCTATGGCTTGAAGCAGTCGCTTTGGTGCTGGAACCGGGAGATTTTTCGCGCGCTCCCCAGCAACGGCCTCCTGTGTAGCACTGCTGACCCTGTACTATTCTTTAGCCTACGAGGCCACACCTTTGCCGCTATCCTTATCTTTTCATTGTGTTGCCAGACATGGCTGCCATCTAGCGTATCAAGGACTTGCTGCACACCGCCTACCAGATGAAGGATCTTTGGTCTGCCCGAGTTTTCCTGGGTATGGAGCGCGAGTATGATCGCTCCCGGGGCGTCCGACACGTCCACCAGGCTCCCTATGTATAGGTACATCCCATCGCTTTGCCGAGGACCTGTCCCTCATGCCGAGTGCGTCCTCACCCATGTCACCAGATAGCCAGTTAAAGCTGAAGGACATTTACCCAGCCGTTGTGGGGGAGCGAGTTGACGTGACCACGTATCTGCGATTCATCGGGTCACTTATAATCCTGGCAACGACAACACGCCCAGATATTTCGTTCGCCATTAATGTCCTGGCTCAATTCTCTCAAGAGTCGCGTCACGTCCACATTGAAGCTGCAATCCAAGTATTGCGCTCTGTGGTCTTGAATCCACATCGAGGTCTCATGTTCCGCCAACAGCTGTCGTCGCAGTGGGCTACACCGACAGTGACTGGGCTGGCAGTCCGAACTGTAAGAGCCGCACAGGCTGGATGTTTCTGGTTGGTGGCACGGTTGTGTCCAGGTGCAATGGAAAGTAGGGGTGCATTGCACGTAGCACTGCTGAGGCTGAGTATGTGGCCCTTAGCTAAGGCGCACGTGAGAGCGTGTGGTTGTGTCATCTGTTGTCCGAGTTGCTTCAGTCTATCGCATCCATCACATTGCATTGTGACAATGAGAGGGTCATCGCCATCACTGACAATGACGGTGTGTATCTCACACACACAAAGTACATCAATGTTTGACATGAGTATGTGCACTCGTTGCTACACGACGGCAGTGTCAGCATTTTATGGGTTGAGGCAGCACGACAGTTGGCTAACTTCTTGACCAAGGCACTGAAGCCCGACTCGTCCAAGAAGGCTGTGAGTTCGGTCAGCGTGATTCTATGATTTGCACTCCTTGTCCCTGCCTATGTCTCTGCGTGCCCTGGGGAAGACTGTCTGTTGAATGTGTCGCTACCCGTCCATGTGCACGACGTCTGGGAGTCATGGGGTAGTGTTGGTGTTTTCTCACATCTCTCATTATGCTCTGTTGTGTCCTCTTAGCTTGTGTACATCGGCGTGCAGATGATCGACGGCAAGACTCGACCCTGCTGGAGTGTAGTCCGGTGGAGCCGATGCACACTAGGGACTACACGCAGCTTGCTGGAGCCTCATCCCTCCGGTGATGTGCTTAGCTCCATCGGCAAGCCTCCTTGACGGTCAGGCCTCTGGCGGTCATTGCCACTAGAAATACTGTCTGCATGCGTCCAATGTTGGATTTGACTATACCGTTGCGTCTGCAGCGCCCTGCTCTGCTTAGGGTCCAAGTCTCATGCTAACGTTGCACTCTTGTCACCAGGGACTAGTGTATGCACTGCCTGGGTTTGGGCAGCCATGACTCCTCTCTGCTATTTTTCTAGCTGATTCCGACTGCACCAGTGCGTTCCTAGCGATGGTATTATCATATGATCTAGTTTTCAGGCAAAACGGACAATGCGCGGGTTTGGGGCTATCGGCCGTTAGGCACGGCTCATCGAGAAAACCTGTCAGCCTCAAAACAAAGTTATTTTCTTATTGGTTGGTGAACTGAGTAACAAGTTTTATAGAGCTGGGGGAGGCTAGTTCTTGGAGGGGTCTCCCATTGTGTCTCCTTCTTCATCCATATTCAATTCTTTCCAGTTCTCAGGTGCTTTCTGGCGCTAGCAGTGGCGTGCGTATACCTGAGTCACAAACCAAGAGCACTCAGATTTAGATTCTAGAGCAGCAGATTGAGGGAACAGCTGAATAAGCAAGAAGCATGGATGCCTACACACTACATCAACAACACTTTTACCCGAACATGCTGCTTAGGAAATCTAGCTCTTGGAAGGTTTATAGTCCTGCTGTTGGAGATGTGGCAATGTCGTCCAATTAGCTGACGCACTAGCATGAAAGGTAAGTGCAAGGAAAGCAAGGATTTGGCTATGAGATATGCACATGTTCTCATAAGCTCCCTACATGAATTGATAATGCAACGAAAGATACACCCCGCAAGGTGAATTTTCCCTAAACTCGTCCAAAATGCACAATTTTTGGTGCACACACATCCGGATGCAGCTTCACCTTACCATTCTAATGTTGTTTGCCTTTCTCGGTGACCTTTGGACTTGACGCCGCTCACATATAGGCACTCCACAGAGGTTGACATTGGCATCGACAACTGTAAGTGGACTTTGTGAGCTCTTAAGTGTTCACAAGAGTTTTCTCAGTTTTTTCTTTCCCTCTCGGGTTTAGTAGCATATCCTTGGAGGCACTTTGACTGAAGGGGTCGTGAGTCCATGAGCTGTAAAGCGACAAACCCATTGGCCAACGAGTAGGTTAGTAACCGCGCAGTTGGATTATAGCTTCCCGCTTGGTAGGCGATTGTTGCTGCTGCGAGTTTCTATATGATGCTGCTTGCTTCTATAGTGTGCCACTTAACTTCTCTCCTTCACCTTTGCTACTGTTGCTCATGCATTAAGCTCAGCGCTGAGGATTTCACACCTTTTGCTTTGGTTGTGCACTACTACTATGGCAACTACGGCTGCATGCTACTGCTGCACCTGCTGCTTTTGAAGCTATTGCTCCTGTGTTGTTGGGCATATTTGCCCGTGCTGCTTCTTCTCCCGTATGCAACAGTCGTGGATTCTATTGGTTTTTTTCATACATCTCTCACTTGTACTCTGTTGTGTCTTCCCGGCTTGTGTACATTGGCGTGCAGATGACTGACGGCAACATGCGACGCTGCTGGAGTGTCGTCCGGTGGAGTCGACACACACCGAGGCCTACACACAGTTTTGTGGAGCCTCCTCCTTCCAACGTGCTTAGCTCCATCAGCGAGGTGGTGAGAGAGCTAGGTCATCGTGGAAAAAGCGTGGGTGTGTGCCTAGGTGTGAGGAACTTCTTAAGCCTTTTGGTCTGCTCTTTTCCGTGAAGCGATAGAATATAAGTGTTCAAATGCTGCTAGAAGGAACGGAGGGTCTTAGGGAAAAGGAAAGCCGTATGGTCCTCAAAGCTGCTGTGATTCTCCATGGAGATTTTACACCGTTATGACCAAAGCTCCATAAAAAAGATGCTTGGAGTAGCTGCCAAATGTAGAAACGAGGATGTGGCTCTCTTGGAGAATATGAAGGGGTGGTTGTGGCTTTCTTCACAGATGTATGTAAAGCTTTGGACGAGTTTTTGTGTTTTTTTTTAATTCTTTCACACGTAAGAAAGGCATGATGAAGAGATTTACATAGTGTCCAGTGGGTGGGAAACTCTTGTGCTTAACAGGATCTGATGTTTGACTTGTAGCTCTTTTTTGAAAAGGAAGAATTCTCATCGGTCAAACCCAAATAGATGTTCTTTTAGGCTGAGGAAGAAGCGATTGTAAGTGAGATATTCTTCTAGAATCTGTGCTCTACAGAGGGAAAGAGGAGCAATGTCTGGGTCCATGTCTAGAAAACACGTTAGTTGGTAAACCAGGGACAACATTGTATACGTTTATTGTTCAAGATCAACATGTGAGATAGGAAGAAATAACCTGTCTTTTCAACTGTCAGACATGCAAGCAACTGTTTTGCAGAAATCTATTGCTGTAGAAAGTGAGTTGTAGACTTGCCTGGCACATGATGCTTGAATGATAGGTTTGGGACAAAGTACTTATAGCCCTCCTTCCCTTTAAGGGGTGATGGCTAAATTCTTGTTGAAAAGCTTCAGTTTTCTATCCTTCTTGGTCCCACATAAGAAGTTGTAGACTAGGTTTTCAAATTGTTCTAGGGTCTTTACGGGGAGGGGCATATGTTTGACGTGTACATCAATCAGCGAGAGGTAGGAGTAAGCTATACACCATTTTGTCAGTAGATGAAGGTGTTGCTTCCTCTAAAGTTTGATTGGTTCTTGCTATTGATCACTACTTGTAACCCATATTACAGCAAACATAACATCTTTGTCAAGATTGAGGCTTAGAACGCGTTGTGGTTGATCCATGCAGGGGTTAATAGAGAAATCCATGGGGATTTCTCTGTTCGGCCCGGCAGGCAGAATGAAGGTTTTTGAGACATTTGCTTTAAGACCAATCATGGCCTGGCATTCGACTCGAATACTTGTGCTAGCGTCTACAGCTTCTTCATCTTTGACCTAGATCATAGCGTCGTCTGCATATGCGCCAAAAATAGGGACCTCAAAGTTTGTGCACCTTGGTTTCGGGATTCTTGACTTGAGAGTTTGGTTTAGGGGTTCCATGCCGATGATGAATAAAAGTGGTGCAATAGGGCAGCCTTGTTGTACTCTGGAGGGAGTAGTAACTAAAGATGATTGGTGTGCATTGACCAGGAAGCTTGTCTTTGTGTTAGTAACCGAAGCTTTGATCCTTTAGATAAAACTAGTCGGGAAACCCATTGCGCTCATTGTGACGTAGAGGTGGTCTTTGTTGAGTGTGTTATATGCTTTCTCAAAATCTACTAAGACAAACGTAAGTTCTCCCTTAGAGTGTTGTGCCTCATGTTGTGGTTCTAAAATGCATGATTGAGTGTCTTTGATGTTTCTCTCATGAATAAAGCCATGTTTTATGTCTATGTGGTCTCCTCATTCTAAAAATAGGCAGTTCACTGCATCGGTGTACTATGGGTGGGTGTTGCGAACTGCTAGAAATTCATTAAAGAGTTTTTGTTGTCTTTAGCGAATATCATGGGGGTTGGCCTGGTAGAATTCACTTGGAAGGCCATTTGAACCTGGGCACTTGCCCTTTGGAGAGGAGTTGATGGCAGCCTGGATTTCTTCCAATGAGATCGGGGCACAAAGTGATTGGAGCATGTGGCTTGAAACTTTGGGGAGGAAAGGGAGAGGAGGTCTTGGTTCATTTGAGGGAGGTGGGGTGTAGAGATCTCAGTAAAAAATAGACTACTAGTTGCATTGCTCTAAGATCGCTAGTGATAAGGCTGTCCATGGTACTTACAAGAGTGATGGCTAGAGCTTGTTTCCTGGTTTTGATGAAGTTAGTGAGAAATTTGGTTGGGGTTTTAATGTAACAGTCGTGTGCTGCTTTGCGACTAACTGTGGAACCAAAATGTAAGCCCTCGGATTAGTCAGTCCAAGAAGGCCAAGTGACTGGTCGCTTGAGCCATTTTGGCTGAGACGCGTCACGGCGAAATGGACACGGTCGTCATAGGGCATCTTTGCAACATGCAACCTAAAAACGCTATCGTTCCACGTGGCACGGCCACGTGGAACAGGACCCTAGCGACCAACTAGAGTGGAGGAGGAATGACGCAATGGATTTTCCATCGCGACACTCCTTTCTCCTCAAATCCGGCCACGGGCTATTTTCCGGGCTAGAGTCGAACTCGAGTCTAGCACATATAATTTTCCGGGTTTTGGCTCCTTGAACCCTGAGCCTCGAGTACCCAAAGTACCCGATGATTATTTAACGACCATTTTTAACCGTAAAAATGGCCCGTACGCTACACTCCTCCCCCTTTGCTTCGAACCGTCCCGGTTCGTCTTTGCTCACAGAGGTTTGATCATCGAGTACTTCATGATGTAAATCAAACAGCAAGAAGTGCAAACAAGATCACATATGTGAACTCTTGTCATCCGCAACACTGTTGCGTCACGTTCACGCACAATCAACCACACACATGTGATTTTTGTGATTATGGTCATTTACGTACAATATCCAGTGTTGATCGCGTGATCCCTTGGCTTTTACCAAGATGAGACACGTACGATCCTTGTACGTTCTTCACAATTGTTGATGGGTCTTCGCCGAAGACTCGTCACACGTATGTATTGATGGCATGATCGATGCCTTTTGGGACGTACATTGTCAAAAATGTCTTGCCAGTGTGGAAGAGATTACATAGGATGAATTTTCCCACATTCCGTGTGGTACATGTTCAGAAAGCTGTTGTGGTGATGCCTCCTCCCCCTTTGCAAGGAGCGTCCCTACGACCAATTAACCGGGCGTCCCCGTGAATACTGTCTAGGTCTACACAACACTTCCCATGTCGTTCGGACGTTATCTCTTCCAAGGAGTTGTTCCCGAGGTGGTACCTCCCCGTAACATCGTCATTACGTACAATCCAAGATCCGGACATCAGTCCTCTCGGTTTGCAACCACGTGTTCATGACCACGCGCAGGTCTACCTGACCTCTTTCAGCACCCGTGGATTGGTTGGCTGAACTCAACCAAGCTCCACTAAGCCCATGCAACTTGCATGCCAGCTTTATCTTAGGGTTGGGAGGCACCAAGGTCCTAAGACATGGTTGCTGAGCACACGTGTTTTTCATTTCAAAGATTGTACTCATCTTTGAAGGAGGCGGCATTGGTCATCTGGCACACGCAATTTTTGTTAGCATCTGTCATCAGACAGGACAATGCTCCGACCTAGATGATCTTGGTCTCAACCATCATCCCCTCATTTCTATCTGAAATGGGTACCGTAGGCTACCGCTCACGTCCCCGTTAAAAGGACACTACTCTTGAACTAGGTTAACTGAGATAGCCAATCTCAACAACCATGGATTCTATCCACGGACAAAGTGTTAATCGTACGGTATTCACCAAACGGGTGTACCATGATCGCAATCATTTCGGTACAAGTTGGAAGAACACCTTCCGGGTGTCAGTTCCATCTGATTGTGATCGAACACCTCCGAATCACATCCGGTGATCCTGGAACAACTAGTTCCTACAACTGTTTATCATTAAGTTATCGCGTGCAAGTGTTCTATTCAAGATCCCGTCAATGGATTATGTTCTCCAAGTTGCAACAATCCGTGTTGCTTCAATGTCTTCTATCATGTACATTCGGTACTTCCATTTTATAGATTTTTTTCCATATGCCTCACCCGAGGCACTCGTGGAGGGGATCGCCCTCATTGAATACATCCCGGCAAACATCCACCATTGTGGATACCACCGCAGCGACATCCAAAATTGCATTGTACTTGCGTTCGGCAATGTACTTCAATTGAACCATCCCCGAAACCAAGGGGCTTGAGTCGCTTCACCATGACCTTTCAGGTCAATGAAGCATGGTTCGACAACAACGTAGTCATTATGATCTCTCTCAGAGATTGGTTTTGTTCCAACAAATTAGATAGCTGGTGCTACACCATGCCTTGGTATGACCGGAATCTATCTGCATTATGTTTGAAGAGCGTGACGTACACAACTAGTGTACTGTGTCATGATGGCCTCAACTTTGAGACGTTTCTCAAAACTTCAAAAGAATCCGATGAGAAATATCGTTTCTCAAGGCCCATCTTGAAGAGGCCTTTCACATCAACACTTTTGACACGCTAGTCATCATTTTACCTCCGTGTTGATTATGACTCGTGTGGTCAGTCGGACCACCAAGATGTAGGTGCTAACACTCTGTTAGCATAAAGCTGCCGGCTTATAGATCGTCTCCTCGGTCATAAGCTTTGATCACAAAACCTACCTTGACGTGATCCTAACTATGTCGTAGTTGGTTTGTAGCAATCTATGAGATCGTCATAGTTCTCTCAAACTCCATTAGTAGAAAAAGGAGTGTCGCTCATTTTCTTTGAAATGGAATGTTCACAGAACTGTGGTTGAACTCATGTCACCGACATCGGTTCATGCACTTTTGTCTATCAATGTCCATGATATGTTCACTCGATGAGTGGTGGTAGACTGAAGGTGTCGCCTTAGAATTTGTTCACATCCGACATTCGGTCAATCTTGTCATACGCCATAACTGATTCTTGCGATCTTCGACCACCGCACTACAGCGTCTCGCATTGTTGAGGACCCATCGAAGAGTCTCCGCCCCTTTCTGGCGCATTTACAACCCCAATTGACAATAATCCTTGTCTTCTGAACAAGGTTGTGAGTACACTCATGTACACTTTTATCGTCCGTACCAGTCGGGTACTACAACATGTATCCGTCACTCACCGAGTGATAGGGTGTTAGTGGTTACGCCATTGAAAAGTTGTTCAAGGGTATCATCCTTGAAACATTCAATCATGGACCGATGTTTGCATCGGGCATAACTTATGGTGAACAGAACCTCCAAAAGGTACTGATACATCCAGTACACACTGTGTACAGGCAACACGATGTCAATCCTCGAGGAATGAAGTCGACATGCTTACACACCAGGTCTGATTCACATCTATAGTCATAACACGGGATTAGTTATGAAACGATCGCAATTGCCATTGAACATTGTAGCGCAATGGGACATGCGACCGTCGTAGCACACACCGTGCGCCCACCAAACTACTTGTTTGGTGAAATGGTGTCGCCATGTTTATCCAAGACATCAATTGATATCGTCAGCTTGTTCAAATGTCACAAAATCGTTGTGATCATTCGTCCGTCCAACGTATCCATAACTTGATGTCGTGATTGACGCACCAACAGATAGTGGATAGGGTTTGTGTGCATGTCATGCACGTTTTTCACGCATGCCGTGTATCCAATTTCACGTGGTTGAAGTACAGCGGCATGAATCACATACCATGATCCATGGAAAAGTGGATTTTCTCTGGCACCTCCTGTGGTCATGCAAGCCGTGCATGTTTTGGAACTGTTGCTCAACCGACCATGCTTTCGTAGCACGTTCCATCTATGGATGCGGAGGAGTTTGTCCACCGTTCACATGGTCTAAATCTGAGGAAATCATCCTTGTCACACTGTGATTTATCCGTAAGAATCCGGTTTGTACTTCTTTTGGAAGTACCTTTCCAAACTGGTATCGGCAGGGTGTATGGAAGTCACTGTCGGTGACAACCGAGGTCGTTGTGTTTTTGTTACGTCGTTCGGGCATACCTCTGATCACCACAACCGTCTGTGATTGTTTCTAGCCATACCTGTCGGTTCTCCATTTGAGGTATTCGACAGTATGACCATCCTCGACTTCGTCGAGATGCCTTACAAACGTCAAACGACGTGTTTTCGGTGTTTCAAATAACGTACTTGACACACTTGCCCATCGAACCACTCCGCGCATAGATCGCATGCTTTTGTCTAGTGGTCTATCGCAAGCTAGTTTGATGAGGCAACGAGTTGGCTAGTTCTTGCTACTTGATACAACGGGGTGCGCTCGGCACCCATGTTATTGTTACAATCGGCATATTATAACATGTGTTATACCATCAACTCTAGCATTACCAGTCCAATCACGGCGCATGGTCATAGTGCCTTCGGCACTTACATTATTGGTGCATTTGGCACCCATGGAAAAAGTGCAACCCACAGCTTTTGCCAATTGTGCAATTGGCAAGTATGACAGCGGTGCATTCGGCAATCGTGTCAACGGCTTAACCTGCGCACTCATCGGCCATGCATTAAACATCATGGTAATGGTGCGTTCGGCACTCGCGTGAATGCTATGATTGCATGTTCCACGTCAGTCATATTTATGGTGCAACCGGTACTTATCAATTGACCATCATGCCTGGATTTCCACCATCGCTAGTGTGTATTGAGTGCGATCGGCACTCATATCCTCGTTTTGTCGATATCCACTCACCAATGGCTTGCCCAGCATTTTTGGTGCAATCGACACCCACGTGAATACGGAATTGGCATTTGTTTTGGTCATATCTTCGTAGACCATGAGCACTGCGTTCGGCACTAGCACCACGAATGCATTCGACATTTGTGACTAGATTACAATCGGCACTTTTCAGTGGTGTGTTCGACACCAACACTTTTTTTAAGAGCTGTTGGCTCATCGAGGCAAGCCTTCCGATCGTTCCCTCGGGGAACGATCGGAATGGTTCCCCGAGGGTTGCTCGGTCGCTCCACCGATCGGGCGGCGTTTGGTCGGACGGGTCCAAACATATTTCGCTCGATGTAATTGCAGAATCGACGGGTAGCGATCATTTCGATGAGAAGCGAACGGCCCGATGAACCTTCGAAAAAACATTCGCGGAAGCTTTGGCCCTGATGCCAATGTAACAGCCGTGGGCTGCTTTGCGACTAACTGTGGAACCAAAATGTAAGCCCTCAGGTGACTGGTCGCCTGAGCCATTTTGGCTGAGACGCGTCATGGCGAAACGGACACGGTCGTCATAGGGCATGTTTGCAACATGCAACCTAAAAACCCTATCGTTCCACGTGGCACGGCCACGTAGAACAGGATCCTAGCGACCAACTAGAGAAGAGGAAGAATGACGATATGGATTTTCCATCGCGACACTCCTTTCTCCTCAAATCCGGCCACAGGCTATTTTCCGGGCTAGAGTCGAACTCGAGTCTAGCACATATAATTTTCCGGGTTTTGGCTGCTTGAAACCTGAGCCTCGAGTACCCAAAGTACCCGATAATTATTTATCGACCATTTTTAACCGTAAAAATGGCCCGTACGCTACATTTAAGCATGTCGAAAGAAATCAGATTTGCGATGTTGTGGAGGCTTATTTGAGCGGAGAGGGCGTACATTGAGAGCAAATTATTAAGGTTTTTGTTTCAATGGCAAGTTGAGGGTTGTTTGGCTCTTTGCACTTACTTTGTTGAGCTTTGAGGAGGTTGTTATGTATTCTTTTGATGGTTTTAGTACTTGTTTTTTATTCTTGGATGCTAAAGTCTTCGAGGTTAGATTGGACCGAATGAATGTAACCCTCTAATGATTTGTCATGATTGGTGCATGTTATTTCCAGACTGCTTGATCATTGTAAGAGAGAGAAGTTTTTTTTCCATATGCCTTTTCTTTGCGGATGAGGTGTGTTATACATGATTATCAAAGGGAGGCTGCTATATGATCCGTGATTGTGGAGAGAAACGCGGCATGAGAAATTACTTTACTAAAGCGGGAAAAGTGAGAGATGTGTGCAGCGATCTCTTGTGACTTTTTGTAGTATTCAGTCATCTATCCCTTTTTGCAGACGGTTGAAAGATATTCACCACAGCTCCCGCTTTCAGTCACTTTCCTTCATCCTTCTGTAGTAACCGCCTTATTCTCCGTTTTTGGCGCCATTCAGTGACCATCACTGTAATTCAAGAAAGCATTTATTGCACAGCAGGTTTTGAACCCAGGTGGCTTCGTTCATGCGACGTTTCCTACCGTTGTGCCATGCATCGCGTCGCTCAGAGGTACAAACCGTTACAACGGAATACTTATTTAAAACGCATTGTCCAAAAGAAGCCGTCAGAATGATTAAAACCACATTTCTCAGTAGAATTCAAAGTCACTGAAATTCAATCACGTAATCGGTCCTTCATGATAGTATTCGTCACTGTTTTTCAGCGGAATCTGTGAAAGTGGGCCTCGCGACTCGGGTCAAATGAAGGATGAAGGCTTTATCGACCGCTCATTTGTGCCCGAAATTTGCAAATGGGCTTGGCGGTTTCACCAACAATTTCGGCAAGCTCGCAAATTCCGCTCATGTCCATGTCAGCTCGCGAGGCCTACGTGGCTGACGGGAGAGATGGCTGAATACAAAAAAAAAAGTCATAAAGGAACTCGGCAATTATCTATCCTGTAGGAAGATTCATGTGCCGTTAAGTGAAAGGATAAATTTACTAGAGGTGCCTGTTTTGACCCCACTTTTGACGCGAGGTCACGACCGCCTTTTGTCGTTTCTCCTCGATGCTCAAGTAGGTCCTCGTGAAGCGGAAACCCCGGGTTTGGAAGTGCCATTCTATCGAATGCCTATCTTTGACGACTCGTGGCCATGGTGGCAGCCAAAAGGTATAGGTTGTGTTCTTTAGCATCTAGGCGAATAGTCGAGAAGAAGGTACTCGACTCCAGGCAAATTCTCGCATTATCTGCGTGACTGCTATGTGCGTAGGTGGATGCCTAAAAATTCGCTTAGAACTAGCACTTCAAGCTCGACAAACCACAAGCAATTCGGACGGATACTAGACGAATGAACTGTGTTGTTTAGGAAAGTGGATTGGCATGAACTCGTCAAAAAAAATGTCAGGATGTCATCGTAAAACCAACTGACAGGAAGCGGAGTAAGAAATAGGATCCATGGTGGCCGCGTCTTATCCGTTCATGTGCGACCTTCCTCTCTTAGCAGTTTCGATAACCATTAAATCTGATGACACAGACACAACGATACAGGTTCGCACTCGCATCGATTCACTTTCACTCGCAACTGCTTATCGATCGGCATATATGATAGTCGATTACAAGGGTAGCGGTCGTCGATATAGATGCGATCGGAACGCGGCATGAACCAGACATTAAAACGCATCCTCGACATTGCTTAGACATCCGCTATCGAAACAGGCACCTGCTTCCGTAAAAATTTTCGCTCGACATTCGGGGTGGGTGCGTGGCACATTCACTGCATATCGGATATATTTGCCCGAAGTGAAAAGTGAAAAGTGTTGAGGTAAGGTCAAGTCCGATAGGTGTCAGTTAGGTTAGTCTTGCAAATGACTGCTAGTAGATTGTGAAAAGGTGTCCATGATTATGACCAGTAGAACACTCTGATTCCGTGTCTATGACTTCGGACTACTGAGCTGGGGAACACCCTGTTCACATCCATCGCTTTTACCCGGCCCTCATCCTTGACCTTCGTTCTTGCCGCGATCGTTGCTTGCTGCCGTTGGCTGGCCGTTCTGCCCCTTCTCCTGCTCCTGCCGCTCCTGCTGCTCCTGCTGCTGCTGCTGGTGCTCGCTGCTGCGTTGGTGGTGCGTTGGTTTTGCATTGGTGCTGCGTTGGTTCTGCGTTGGTGCTGCAGCTGGAGCCATTGCTGCTTCAAGCGCTGTCTGACACACAAGGAACTGCTTCTCCTACTTGTGGCGTTTGGTTATGCGGTGGCGGAGATTGTCCCCGTCCTTCTCTCGTTCCGACTCCTGTCCGCGGCCTCCGTCTCGCCCTCGTCCTCAGTCTCACTCCCTCTCTCATTTCCTGCCTTGGTACCGTCAACAGTCGCTGTCCCCTCCCGGCCTTCGACGCACATGAGCGTGTTCCGAGTGCTGACGCGTCTGTCGCGAAGCGCTTGCCGCGGGCGCGGGATCGGACTTTGCCTCAGCCTCGGCAGCTGCCGCCTCTCTGCCATGGCTGCCTTNGTGCTGCAGCTGGAGCCATTGTTGCTTCAAGCGCTGTCTGACACACAACTGCTTCTCCTACTTGTGGCGTTTGGTTATGCGGTGGCGGAGATTGTCCCCGTCCTTCTCTCGTTCCGACTCCTGTCCGCGGCCTCCGTCTCGCCCTCGTCCTCAGTCTCACTCCCTCTCTCATTTCCTGCCTTGGTACCGTCAACAGTCGCTGTCCCCTCCCGGCCTTCGACGCACATGAGCGTGTTCCGAGTGCTGACGCGTCTGTCGCGAAGCGCTTGCCGCGGGCGCGGGATCGGACTTTGCCTCAGCCTCGGCAGCTGCCGCCTCTCTGCCATGGCTGCCTTTCAGACGCTGCACGCGGCGGGACAAGGTTTTTCTTTCAAACCGACGCCGAGTAAAACTGTTGCGGATCTCGCGGATGCGGGAGGATGCTGGGCAGGACGCAGATTAGTGGGGTCCACAGGAGTGGCAACCGGCGTGCCAAGGGTTGCGAGGAGTGATTTTTGCTCAGTGGTGGGTGCAAGCGTCGGAGGGGCGGTTCTTGCGGCGGAGGGCTTGCGGCCGACTCGCCGACTCGTTGGGGTGGTGGCTCGCGCGACGCACTGCCGTCCCTCTGTGGGCTGCCGCGCTGCGGCCGCCAGGTGCTGCTGCTCCTACTCTTGTACGGCATGCCCACAGGTTCAGATTCAGTCCAAGCAGAGCAGGCTTCTCCAATGTACACAAACGGCATCTTCTCTCGCGGAAAGACGCAACCACACCCCCTCTCAGTGGGGTCGCACTCGACTACCGATCGTAGCCGGCGGTCGTCCTTCCGACAGAAGAAGCCATCGGTCCGCTGCACACCTAGGGTTGTTGCCGTGGGGTGAAGAGGAGTCCACTTGCCGTGCCACCACCACCAGTTGCCTATGCATCCGATCTGGACGGTGGGTACGGGGCCACCTGCTGCTCCTCTGCGGCGGCAAATGTGGCAGTGTGGGCGATGTGGGTGGTGCCAGCAAGTTATCAGTGCAGCACCACAGCGCCGGCAAGCATCGGCGGCAGCCATTGACAGCACTCCTGATGCCTTTGACAACAGCGACAATAACAACGATGATGCCGACAACTGCAATGATAACACCAACAGCAACGAGAAGGGGCGTCCGCACTGGAGCTGGTGGGCCTGGGTTCAAGTCTGCAGAAATGAATCAAAGCTTCTACGAGATCAGGCGGGATCTGGAGGCGCTGCTGCCGAAGTTGGAGCAGGTGCGGCACGCCGCCGACGTGGAGCGCGTGCAGGCGCTGGTGAAGGATCTGGAGGCTCAGGCGGCGGAGGACAGCCTTTGGGATGAACCGGCGGCAGCGCAGCGTGTAATGGGGCGGCTGGCGGATGCCAAGGGTACCCTCGAGCAACTGGAAGGTTTTCAGAGCAAGGTAGGGTTGGTGGTGGCCGCTTGACCATCACAAGTGTGTGATGGTCGGTCTTGTTTGTGTCAAATCTGCGAGGTTCCGTCTTGTTTGGGTCAAATCTGCGAGGTTCCGTCTTGTTTGGGTCTGAATCTTGTGGAAGGTCAGGTTAGGTAGGGTTGGAAGTTGTGAAGGTAAGTCTTGTTTGGGTTGAACTTGTGACGTTCGGTGTTGTTGGTCTCGATTTCTTTGCAAAGGATCCGCGAGGGCTCATCTGGAGCAGGTGTGGCTCGTCCCCGAAGTTCCTTCTGTTTTCTTTTTTTCCTTTTTCGCTCTCTGCTTCACACGCGTGCGCCTGTGTGCCTTTATGCATTTGGTGTATGCCTGTGTGTACTTTTGTGTGGTGTCCTGTAGGTAGGCGGACGAAGTGTCACTCATTGTTGAGCTGGTGGAATCGGAGGGAGATGCCGATGAGTCACTGCTGGAGGAGGCCAAGGCGTCGCTGCAGTGGCTGACGCAGCAGCTGGAGCAGTACGAGGTGGAACAGCTGCTGGCAGGGCCGTACGACAAACTGGGTGCACGCATCACGATCTCTGCTGGTGCTGGAGGCACCGATGCACAGGTGGGAGCACATGATGATGATGATGATGATGATGATGATGATGATGATGATGATGATGATGATGATAAT
>SZWC01005223.1:118831-129148 GCA_023375785.1 Penium margaritaceum
TTATGCTTGTTGTTTGATTGCCCTAAAAGATTTTTTTTACTTGTGCGTTGATTTGTCAAAATTGACCTTGCACCGTGTAATGTTGTGGTCATCGTCACTGACATATGCCAGTTTTGGCCGGTCATTACGCATGATGGTCACAATGTTCTACCACTTAGTGAGGGTCTTTATACTCTCCAGCACAAAATATCATGCTTGCACTAAGGTTACCCCCTGTGAACATTTCTGAATCCTGCTATTTCTCAAAGTTGACCACACATGGTGTAATCTTGTGGTCTTAGTCAGAGACATATGCCCACTTCGGCCGGTCATTGTGCACAATAGTCACACCTTGCCACTGTTTTTTGAATAGTTTTTAATTGAAAATCCATGAATAGCATGAATGCACTTTGATTTTCCGCTCTTCCCTTTTTGGTCTCTTGCTATGAGTAATCAAATTTGACCATACATTGTGTAGTGTTATGGTCATGGTAAGTGACATATGCCATCTTTGACCGGTCATTGCTCACAATAGCCACACATTGCCACTAGTTATTGAAGGTTTATTTAATGAATAGCTTGTGCAAGATGCTTGCAAATGAAACTTCCCCTCTCATTATTTCTGAATCGTGCTATGATTTGTCAAACTTGACCACACGTGGTGTAATACTGTGGTCACGGACAGTGGAGTTTTCCTACATTGGCGCATGGTAGCCACGCCATGCTGCTAGTTTTTTAAGAATTTGATGTTTGCTAGTCCATGCCTAGTAGTTTCTCCCTCTGGTTGTTTTTGACTTTTGCTGTGATTTGTCATGGTTGACCACACATGGTACAATCTTAAGGTCACGGTCAGTGACATATGTGTAATTTGTATGGTCATAACGCACGATAGCCACACTGTACAACTAGTTAATTTTCTTTTTTAAGAATTGCTAGTATATTCCTAATATGCATAGATTTCATTGTCCCCTCTGACCACTTTTTGACTCGTGCAATGATTTTTCAATGTTGATCGCACATGGCGTAATGTTGTGGTAATACTTAGTGACATATGCCTATTTTGGCTGGGCATTGTGCATGATACTCACGTTGTGACTTAGTTTTTTAATGCTTTGTTGCTTGTTAGCCCATGCCTAGTATGCATACACTTTGGTCCTCCCGTGTGACCATTTCTGGTGATGTAAACATGGTGAGTGACAAAGGACAAATTTGGTTGGTCGTTGCGCACAATGGCCCCACCGTGCCCCTAGCATTTGAAAATTTGTATGCTTTCTAGCCTTTGCCTAATATCCCCACACTTTGAGTATCCCCTCTAATCATTTCTGACATGTGCTCTGATTTGTCAAGGTTGACCACACATGGTGCAATATTGTGGTCATGGTCCATGACATCTGCCCACATTACTTGGCCATATTCCACGATAGCCTCACCTTTTCATTAGTAATTGAAGGTCTTGATACTTCCCAAGCCACGCATGGCATGTGTACACTTTGATTGTCTCTCTCTGACCACTTCTGACTCGTGCTATGGTTTTTCAGATATGACCACACATGATGTTGTGTGGGGTCATTATAAGTGACATGTGTCCACTTTGGCCAATCCTTGCACATGATAGCCACACCATGCCACTAGTATTTGAATGTTTGTATGCTTGATGGTGAATTTCTAGTATTCTCAAACTTTGATTGCCATCTTTTACCATGTTTGACTCGTGACCTGTTTTGTCAAAGCTAACCACACATTTTGTTTCACCATGGCCAGTGACATATGCCATGCTTAGCTGGTCATTGTGCACAAGCACCACACCATGTCACTAGTTACTGAAGGTCTTTATACTTGATATTCAATGCTTAGTGTTCCTGCCCTATGCTTTTTGATGCAGACCTTTTCTGACTTGTGATATGATTTGTCAAAGTTGACCATGCATGGTGTAACATTGTGGTCATGGTCAGTGACATTGTCTACTATGGCCAGAAATTGCGCATGGAAGCCACCCCATCCCACTTCTCATTCAAGTATTGTTTGATTGCTGATAAACTTCTAGTATGCTTATACTTTGGTTGCCCTTTCTGGCCATGTCTGACTCGTGCTATGACTTTTCAAGGCTGAACACACATTGTGTCATGATATGTTGGTGGCCAGTGATGTATGCAAACTTTGGCCAGTCATTGTGCATGATATCCACGCCGTGCCAATAGTTGGCTATTTCTCACTCATGCTATGATCTGTGAGAATTGACCATGTATGGTGTGATGGTGTGGTCATGGTTAGTGGCGTATGTCCACTTCAGCCAGTCATTGCACATGATGGCAACGATGGGCCACAAGTGTTTGAAGGATACTATACTTGCTAGACCATGCCTAGTATTCCTGTAATTTGATGCCCCCTTTGATCATTTCTGACTCGTTCAATGAGTCGTCAAATTTTACCACACATGGTGTAATATTGTGGTCATGGTCAGTGACATATGCCTACATTGGCTGGAAATTTTGCACGATAGCGGAACCGTGTCATCGATGGCTGTGATACTTTCTAGCACATGCCTAGTATTCCTGAACTCTGAATGTCCAATGTAACCATTTCTGACACATGCTATGATTTTTCAACGTTGACCACACCTGATGAAATGTTGTGGTCATGGTCAGTGAGATATGCCTCCTTTGGCTGGTCACCGTACAGGCTAGCTCCATGGTGCCACTAGTGTTTGAAGGTTTTTGGAGTTGCTAGTGTCTTCCTAGTATGCCTTTACTTTGATTCCCCCCTCTCACCATTTCTGACTTGTGCTTTGACTAGTCAAAGTTGACCATAAGTGGTGTAATATTGTGGTCATAATCAGTTACAAATGCCATGCTGGTTGGCAACTACGCACGATAGCGTTCACCATGCTACTGGTTATTGAAGCTTTTGATAATTTCTAGCCAATCTATCATATTCCTACACTTTGAGTATCCCCTCTGACCATTTTTTGCTCATGCTATGATTTGTCAAAGTTGACCACACATGGTGTCACGTTGCGGCGATGGTAAGAGACATGTCTCCACTTGGCCTTAAACTTGGGCAGGATAGCCATACCATGCCACTAGTTATAGATGTTTTTGTGTAATTTCTTTTCAATTTCTAGTATGATTGTTCTTTGATTGCCCTTTGTGACGTGTGCTATGGTCTGTCAAAGCTGACCACACATCGTGTAATGATGTGTTCATGGTCAGTGACATATGCAAACTTTGGCCGGCAGTTACACACAACAGCCATGCCCTACCATGAATTATTGAAGGCTTTGATGCTTTCTAGCACATGCCTAGTATGCCTATAGTTTAACTTCCCCTTCCAAACATTTCTGACTCATGCAATGATTTTTCAATGTTGACCACATTAGGTAATATGTTAACAGTACAAGAATCATACAAGGAATAACAGCAATACAAACAGCTCAGCACTACACTCTGACATAATTCCTGGCCCTAAACTGGGGCGCAACTTCTTGCTGGGCCGTCAAGGCCGTCAAAGCAAGGGTCTCGGCACAGCCACCGTTGAAAAAGTGAAAGGCCTTTAGGATGTCAGTGTGTCCTCCTTCCAGGCTGTCAGGCCTTGCCAGGCTTATAAGGGTCTTTGGAGGGATTGACCTTCTCCCAGGCTGGCAGAATTTTCCAGGCTTACATGGATCCTAGAGGGACCACCACCATCACCCTCCACCCAAGCTGGCGCGAAAGTGCCAGGCTTACAGGGGTCTTGGAGGGACCTCCACTAGCTCGGTCAAGAACTCTGGTGCTAAGGCAGGGAGCGTTGCACGTGGTGTTGGAGATTGTACTGGAGATACTGAGATGATACTTTAGGTGATACTGTCGATACTGAGAAGTAGCAAGACTTTCACCATTTATACTTGAGGTCTTGGCAAGTTGACCACCTCAATGAGAATCTTCCTTTTGGTACTTCAGGTTTGCTGCCACCTCTACCTTACTTTGGAGAAGCTTCCATCCAATGGAAGCTTCCTTCAGTTCTGGGCTCAGACTGGCACATTTGTTATTCTTGGAAGCTTGGAAGCTTCCCCCTTTGTTAGAGGGAAGCTTCCTCCTTAAGGGAGCTTTATTAGGTATCGAGATGAAACTTCACTCGAAGGTTGCTTGCTCATCAAGCCTTCCTCATAGGATCGTTGATCTTACCATATTGCAACATCAGGCCCATCGACTTGGATCCACCTGAAGCTTGCACCAGATTGACCCATGAAGATCCAAGGGTATGGACTTCATGCATGGTTGAGGTGATGCTCTGCAGGCCTCTTATTCAGGTTCCATGTTGCCTGTCCAGTCATCAGCAGACCCTCGTGACCTGAGTGCCTGCACAATACTATGCAGGTAATTGGTCCCATATGCACGCACTCTCATCATGTACATGCTTGTCCAAAAAGCCCTTTTCACACCCTTGAGGGCTACTCTCCAGAGAAAATCTGGTCTGTCCCCGTAAAGATTCTCAGCTGAGCCACACCCGGTAGATTCATGGCAAAATCAATAAATCCTCTCAGGGCCTCCGATTGGAGTGCCATTTGCGCCATGATGAAGCAGAAAATCAGCATAGTTATAGCTCACACCAACAGCTGTCATGCATTATGTCTGGCCGAAGCAACTCCACATCTTTTCTTTCTCTAGTTTTTCAACCAAGTGTACAAGGCATGCTTGCTGGACACAAAAGATCCTATGGTAGAAGGGGATCCCATTGCTGCACCAGAGCATGCAGTGACTTCGTCACCGCGTACTCCCCAAATCTCAGCAACAGCCATACAGTGCCACAAAGTTTTGAAGGTCTTCTAATTTTTATTCCATGCCCAGTACGACTACAATTGTTTGTCCCCTTCTACCATTTTTTATGCGGGCTATGATTTGTCAAAGTTGACCACAAATGGTGTAATGATGTGGTCATGGTATGTGACATATGCCAACGTTGACTACTCATTGAGTATGATGGAAATGTTCTTCCATTATTATTTGAAGGATTTTTTGGTTGATAGTCCATGTCTTGCATTTGTAAAGTTTGATTTTCCCCCTCTAACCATTCTGACTTGTGCTATGATGTGTCAAAGTTGACCACACATAGTGTAACATTGTGGGCATGGTCAGTTTTATCTTCCTACTTTGGCAGGTCATTGTGCACGATAGCTATGCCGTGCTATTAGTTACTGAAGATTTGTATACTTGGTATTCAGTTTCCTACATGCCTAGAATTTGATTGCCCTATCTGACCATTTCTTACTAATATTGTGATTCGTCAGACCTGACCACACATAACATCATAACTCATGTTATGTTGTGGTCATTGTTAGTGCCAACTTTGGCTGGTCATTTTGCAAGATAGCCACATTGTGCCACTAGTTATTGATTTTTTTCATGCTTGCTAGCCAATGCCTAGCATGCTTGCACTATGATTGTCCCCTCATACCATTTCTGACTCGTGCAATGATTTCTTAGAGATGACCACACATGGTGTAATACTGTGGTCCTGGTTCATGACATGCCCAGCTCGACCGGTCATCACACATAATAGCCACATCGTACCACCAGTTTTGGATGGGTACTAGACGTGCAAGCCCATTCCTGTTATTTGTGCAATGTGATTTCCCTCTTTGATTTTTTTTTAATTGCCTTGTGAGTTGTCAAAGCTGACATCACATGGTGCAACACTGTTGTCATGGTCAGTGCCATATGCTCACCTTGGCCGGTCATTTTGCATGATAGCCATTTACCATGATCTGTCCAAGTTGACGACACCTGGTAAAATTTTATGGTCGTGGTCATTGACATATGCCAGCTTTTGCAGTTCAATACGCACGACAACCATGCTGCCACTAGTCATCAACTATTTTCATACTTGCTAGCCCATGCCTTGTATGCCTATGATTTGATTCCCTCCTCTGACCGTTTTGCACTTGTGCTGTGATTTTTGAATACCAACCATACATGGTTTGATGCTGTTGTCATGTTGAGTGAAACATGCCCATTTGGGCCAGTCATTACGCACAATAGGCACACCATGCCACAAGTTTTTGAAGGTTCCTGAACTTGCTAGCCCATGCCTAGGATGCCTTCATTTTGATCGCCCCCTCTAATCATTTTTGCCTTGCCCTATGAGTCATCAAAGTTGACCACACGTGGTGTAATGTTGTGGTCATGGTCTGACATGTGCCCACTTTGGCCGGTCATTGCACATAGTAGCCACACTGCGTCACTGTTTATTGAGGCTTTTGATCCTTTCTTTGACATGTCCAATGTACCTTAACTTTGCTTGCCTCATGTGACAGTTTCTGACTCGTGCTACAATCAATCAACGCTGACCACACCTCGTGAAATGTTGTGGTTGTGGTAAATGACACATGCCTATTTTGGCTGATCATTGCACACGTTAGCCACACCATTCCACAAGTGCTTGAAGGTTTTGATACTTACTAGTCTATGCTTAGCATGCCTGTATTTTTATTGCTCCCTCTGACAATGTCTGATTTGTGTTTTGATACGTCAAAAATGATCACACATGGGGTAATGTCCCGGACATGGCCAGTTAAACAAGCCCATGTTGGCTGACTATTGTGTACAATAGTATCACCGTGCCACAAGTTATTGAAGTTTTTGATAATTTCTAGCCCATACTTAGTGTACTAAAGTTTGATGGTCCCCTCTTACTGTGTCTGACTCGTGTTGTGATTCTTCAAAGTTGACCACTCATAGTGTCATGTTGTGGCCATGGTCGATAACAAATATCCAATTTCGCCAATCATTGCAAATGATAGCCACAGTGTGATAGTGTTCTTTGGATGTTTTAATGCTTGCTAATTGATGTCTAACATGCTTAAACTCTAATTGCCTTCTGAACATTTCTGACATGTGCAATGATTTGTTAAAACTGACAACACATGGTGTAATGATGTGGTCATGGCAAAGTGACAAATTTCAACAATGGCTAGCCATTGCGCATGATAGTCACACCGTGACACTAGTATTCAAAAGGTTCTTATTTCTAGTACGTGCCTAGTATTTCTAAGCTTTCATTGCACCCTATGACCATTTCTGATGCGTGTTATGATTAATCAAAGCTGACCACACATGGTATAATGTTGTGGTCGTGGTCAGTGACATATGCTCACTTTGGCCGGTCATCACGCACGGTAGCCACACCGTGCCACTAGAAAAAATGGTTTTGACACTTGCTAGCCGATGCATAGCATACCTCTTGTCTGATTGTCCCCTCCGATCACGTTGATGATTTTTCAAATTTGATCACACATAGTGTAATGCTTTGGTCATGGTAAGTAACATAGGCCCACTTGGCTCCTCATTACACATGACAGCCACACCGTGCAATCAGTATTAGGTGGTTTTTGTACTTTCTAGCACACGCCGAGCTTTCATACACTTTGACTGTCTCCTCTTACCATTCCTGACTCATTCTATGATTTGTCAAAGTTGACCTACATGGTGCAATACCATCGTGGTCATGGTAACTGACAAAGTCTCCTTTGGCTGGTCATTATGCATGATAATCCTTGCTTGTACATACCTTGTTTACTTGTGCTTTGATTTCCCCCTCTGACCATTTCTGGCTCGCTCTTTGATTAGTCAAAGTTGATAGCAAATGGTTTGATGCTGTGGTCGTGGTCGGCAATTGTGCACGATATCCACGCCGTGCAGCTCGTAGTTCAAGGCATTGGTACTTGCTAGCCTATGCAAAGTGTGCCTACGCTTTGCTTCTCCCCTCTGACAATTTCTCCCTCATGTTATGATTTGTCAAAGTGGACCTTACATGGTGTTGTGTTGTGGCCATGGTAAGTGACATGTATCAAATTTGGCTAGACATTACACAGTTTAGCCACACCGTACCACTAGTTTTTGAGGGTTTGTATAATTGCTACTTAACATGTAGCATTCCTACAATTTCATTGCCCTCTTTGACCATTTCTAGCTTGTGTTATGTTTTTTTTTTGGGGTCAAAGATGACCACACAATGTAATGTTGTGGTCATGGTCAGTGAAATGTGCCAAATTTGGCCAATCATTGTGCATAGCAATGTTGTGCCACTACTTATTAAATGTCAAACTTTCTAGCCCATGCCTAGAAAGCTCGCAATGTGATTGTCCCCTCTGTCCATTTTCGACTCATGCTATGACTTGTCAAAGTTGACCAAACATGGTAAAGTATTGTAGTTGTTGTGATATGAGAATGCACTGTCTCACGGATCTGTGTTGTGACCTCTTGGCTGGTGTATATGCTCGTGCAGACGACTGAGTCAGCAAAATTTGACAACACTAAGGCACTGAGATATGGAGGGGACATCACATCGTTGTGAGGCGTTGCTCACTTCTCCTCGTGTTGAGTCTCCCACTTGGTAGTAGTGCGTATCCAGCTCCATCGGCAACAGCGATCGTAACTCATATCATCGACAGTCATAGGCGGCTTCTCTGAGTAGCATAGGGCTTTCAGAGGTTCAGGCGGCCATAACTCTCATATGCGACCTTTCTAGCTGATTTTGACTGCACGATTGCGTTTGCAGCGTGCATATTTTGGTACGGTCCAGTTTTCAGGAAAAACGGACGACGTCTGGGTTTGGGGTTGTTGTTGGTCCTCTAGCAAGGCTCGACGAGAAAACCCCACATGCCAGAAAATAGTGCATTTTCCTATTTGGCTGGTAGACTGAGTTGATAAGATGCGTGGAATGTTCATAGAAACACAACCACTGACCAAGCGTCAGTGCCTGGTCAGACGGTGACGACAGTCACAGGTTGTACACACAACGGCGAGGGTCTGGCTAGGAGACACAAGTCAAAGTGTCAGAATGCTTCAATAGCATTTGCAGAGAGCAATGAAAAATGATAGGTCCATGGCATAAGTACCTGCCGCGGTGCACGGCGGGTGTTGTACGCGGCATTTCAAGGTCTGTCCTAAAACTGGCCCAAAACCATTGTTTTGGCCGTAACTCAGCGTAGACAAGTCAGAACGCTACGTTGTCTGAACCTAAACGTGCAGAATCTCAAGCGAAACGATACAAATGCATGCGTCTAGAGTCAAACGGTGGACACACAATGCAAAAACCTGCAAATCGGGCCCATGGCCAGTCCACCGATAAACTCCTACGTGGGGTGGAAAAACTCCAGGAGGTCCTACACAACATCTAGGACTCTGGGGCGGTCGTCCATCAGCTCCAAGTAGGTGGTTCACAACCAGATGATGCACTGACGCCACCTGGGTCTGCATCAGGGATCTGCACGGGCATGGACATGGCCGGGTGGTCACAGTAAACTGTACAGGTTGACAGGAACGTCACAAATCACAACACTCCCCCACGACCCGATGGTACCCATGTCCATACACGTGCAACACTGAAACGAATACAACAACAAGTGCAGAAAGAGTCGTGATACACACACAATCACACCTCACACTCAACCACTCTGAGGCAAGGGGCGAAGCCCAACAGAACGCATGGCCACCTGAAACTTCCTGCAAGCCAGTGCCTTTGTCAAGAAAACAGCATGTTGCATGTCGGTGCCGACCCCTCTGACAGAGATGACATTTTGCTCCACCAAATTACGCACGAAGTGATTCTCTATTGCAATGTGCTTTGTGCAAGCATGAAACACACCAGAGTTATTCACAATGACGAGAGCACTCTGGTTGCTGCAACGAAGCACAATGGCAGGCACTAACTAACCTAACTCAAGGAATAGGCGCTGTAGCCACACTGCCTCAACAACACCTGTACCTAGGACAACATACTCTGCCTCCGATGAGCTAAGTGCAATGCAGTCCTACTTCTCGCTATGCCAGGACACAGAGGTACCACCAAGCAGAAACACGTAGCTGGTGCAACTGCTCCCATTGGGACTCTAGGCCCAGTCACTGTCCGTGTAGCCGTCAAGAACCACTGAACATTGCCAGCAAAACCAGAGTCTGAGGTACGTGGAGCCTGTGGAAACCACGTACCACACCACTCGCACAGTGGCATGAAGGGCTCTGGCACGTGGAGCTTGCAAAACTATGCAAGGAGGTTAACAACAAAGGTGATGTTGAGGCGTGTGGTAGTGGCCAGGTACATCAAAGATCCGATGAGACGAAGGTACAAGGTCACATCCAAGGTCTCCCCCACTTGTGTGGGATGGTCCACCTTTGGGGTATCTTGTCCGTCAGGTGTGAGAGGTGTGGTGGCCATGGGCACTATGCCAAGGAGGTCACTGAAAAGCTCTCCTTCAACACATGTGTATTGGGTCTGATGCAGCAGAAGTGTCCGACGTCTGCGGTCTCGCATGATCTCCATGTCAAGAAACACCGTTGTGGGACCAATATCCTTCATCCTGTAGGC
>SZWC01005224.1:0-12544 GCA_023375785.1 Penium margaritaceum
CATATACATATACATATACATATACATATACATATACATATACATATACATATACATATACATATACATATACATATACATATACATATACATATACATATACATATGCATATACATATACATAAACCTATAGGGCAACTATATCCGAACTGACTGGTTTGCGACTCGCCTAAACAAAAAGTGACGGGTTCAGATCACGACGATGATAAGTGCCTCTTCCAAATGCTATTATATAGAAAATTTCGACTTCGGATTTTCATGTCCAGTTTATGCCTAGGACCAAGCCGCAAACATACGAGGACCTGTTATCGTTGGAATCCAGTATCGCATAGACAAATCCAACAACCGAGTAATCAGCGGCGGTCATATATGGAGACCGTTGTGCATGTTCGGCAGGCTCGACGACATTTCGCGCAGACTCAGCCTCAGTTTTTACGTTTCAATAAACAGTGCCCAAAACAATCGCAGCCGCGAGAAACATCGTAGAACGGATAGTGCAAGATCCGTGGCGGCCAGAAACTCATCACAACTTTCGCTAGTCCTTGCGCTAGCCGTCGGATAGCGAAAAACAGGTTGGGGAACGCCGGCAGCGGACTCTCAATGGTTCCGATGCGTGAAAAGCGTTTGTGATTCGTTGTTGTCTTCTGCGATAGAACCTTTTTTTTGCGTCGGTGGTGCCGTGGGTTGGAAACCCGTCGGCCTTGCTGAATAAAGCTGCGTACGTTATTTTGAATGCCATCAACATGTCCATTCTGGCACTCACACGGGCATGCGATGGAAATGCACTCCCAATACAGGCCTCTCCGCACAACCAGGAAACGCTACGGCATCTTACAGCTACGACTTCCAACCGGAGGCAGTCCGCGTCAAGAGGCGGGTCGAACACGACACCTCCGACAAATTTAACCATACCTATACCTACACATAAAATAAACGTGTATGTATACCTATAAATGTACATATAGAAAATTTTACTGATTGTTTATGTTGTACTTCTCTTCATACGCATACTTGATTTGCATGGATGCAACGTTTGGTGACATTTCTTTGCTCTTGGCCCGACATGTTTCAGTGATCATCGATGGAGGTATTCACGTAACTTTACTTGTTTGTTGGTGTCGACCGATAGAGTTCGCGCGAACCTGATGAGTAGGTAGTCGGGGCGTGTTTTCGCGCGATACATCATCACTGTCCATTTCACATAAACATCTTCACGCATGACAACTCTCTCTCGCGTGGCCATATATAGTTTTTTTTTTTAAACCTAATGCCGCTGTTGTCGCTCAGTGGCGGTTTACGTAGCCGTCTGACATGTGTTTTATTTTTTCGATCAGGATGGTGCAATATTACTTGGTTTGGATCCTCGACGATGTTTTATACGGACCCGTCCCTAGTCGGCCTCGAGCCTATGACTTGCGGGGTCCTGTTTTCAGAGAATCCGCGAAACAGCGCGATGGACTTCCGAACATGGGCAGCTTTCGCTATACGTGCTCGTACGTCCATCGCGGCATCTCCCAAGTCATTGCCTGGAAAGGCATAGGAAACTCTATAATTTCATATGGTCGACGTTTCCTCCGCTGTTAGAGACGCCCTATGAGGTAACAATATATATATACAATGTCTAACCCGTCACATGTAAAAGTCGACAACAACGATGCGAGCAAGTCTGGACGTCGGACACGGCGGACCCGGTGTCCGGAATTGTGTACGGTATGCTTTTATTGAAACTGATTTTCACCAATGTGCAATACAAAATATTATCGTCATCTTGCCCCCACTTTTTAAAGTGGGGGCAAGACGTCAATAATATTTCATCCGTACTGGGCGTCCTAGGCATAATTCCCCGAAGCACCAAAAGTGGGGGCGACCTGGCCATGACTTTCCGGAATGGGGGCGACCCAGCCATTTTTCTCAGAATGGGGGCGTCTCAGACATGCTGGAGCGAGAATGGGGGCGACTTACAAAGTCGCCCGGTGAACCGATGCTTCGATTTTGATTTTGATTCTACCCTCGCCTGGTGGGACGCGCCAAATCGAGGAGCTTGGCGAGCCCCCTAGGACGGTTACAACTGCTAAAAAACTAGTTCTGAAAGCTAAGGGTTACTGCCGCTCTCATTCGATTAAAAACCTAGTTCTGTCGACGTGTCAGTGTTCCCTACATCTTGGTAACGTCTTATATGCGGAGAAGCAAAGAATCAATCCAAATGCCTGGGGTTAAGACTTTCAATCAAAAACTGATTTGAAGTAATCTTCATCTACATCAATGGCATTGGAGGAGTTTTTCACTGAACCGAGAAACAAGATTCAGCTCGCACATCCTCGCCGATGTCGAGGAAATCGGCTAGCCGCCAAGAGACGGCCTCCGACGAGCTCAGTGCTCGTTTCATGCGTTTCACAGCTGTCCCGACATTTCGGAAGAACTTCCGTCGATTTCGTTAGGGGAAAAGCGCGAAAACCTTGGACCCGTGTGTGATTTCTCATTGATTCCATCACAATCCCTTCTCATAAAAAATAACAAAAGTATCAGCAATCTAGCGCAAAATCAATGAAACCGTAGAATCAAAATCAAAAGCACAATGTGAGTTCACACCCCCCCCCTCCCCCAAAGCATTGAGCCGGCGTTATTGATTTTTACATGAGTGAAAATGACGGCGACCTAATTCCGTTCTACTGTTTATATGGGCCTCATAGTTCTGTCTTACCCGATATTATGCAGAAAATTTCCAACGTACTCACTTTGGACATGACGTACATATTATACGTACTTCCACAGCCACGTATGAATCTTTCATTCCCACTATCCGAAATAAAGTCACACTACACTCGTGCAATATGAATTATATTGGAAAACTAGTTATGACACGTGTTTCCTTTCAGCTATTCACGTGTTTGTTAAGTCCCTGATGTACACGAGTCCCTGAAATCTGCGAATGGGGATCTCTGTCTGTACATTTGTGGCCTTGCGCACGTAAACCTCAAGATTTTTACGCTGATCGCCTGAGGGCATTTTGGCCACCTGCCCCGACATCGAGTGATACGTTTAGAATGTTCTGGAAACTTCGACCACTTTCCAAAATGGTCGATAGAATTGTCGTGAACTGTAACGATGTTTTCATAGTGTTTGGTCTACTTGTCAACGACACTAGACTTTTATAAAACCGCGCCTCCATAATCTCGAAGCCCCGGCTTCTCATCGGAGCTTCTCGAAGTAAGTACTCACGAAACAACTGTTGTGATGTGAGTCGTCCCCATCTCTTTTTGTAGCTTAGTGTGACCACTTGGCAGTGTCCATACTTTTGTACATCCCTAATGCAGACCCAATTGACGCCGGAGCACCGACGGATGGTGGCTCCACCCACCACTAGCTGCCAGATAGCTGCCACTACGTCCCGGGTGCTTGTTGGGGTGCTCTGTAGTTTATCTACAGTCGCTACAGTTTTCTTAGTGGACTGGCTGTTGAGCACAATTTGCATGTTTTGTATTGTGTGTCCACCGATCGATGTTGGACCTACGTGTGTACTAGCATTGGCTCAAGATTCTAGATCTCTAGGTTTTTTCGATGTTGTTTTTTTCTGCCTATGCGCACAGTTACAGTCAAAACAGTGGTTTTGGGCTGGTTTCAGCACAAACTGACACTCTTGCATGCGTCATCCGCCGTGCGCCGCTATAGGTATTCATCCTATGTTCTTGTCAGATATCATTCCTCTCTACACATTGAAGGTGTTACACTGATGAGACTCCGAGCGTCTCCCCTAGCCCATACATTGCTGCTTTTTCCACCCGTCCTCTATGCTAGTGCGATCACTGACTGGACAGCATTGCCCTGTCAATTGCTAGGAAGCTTCAAGGTAGCTTCTTATGGTATCAGAGGAGCAAGGCATCCCTCGCTGACTTTCACAACACAGACGAAGCAGTGGCAACAATAGTGAGAGTAACAACTATAGCCACGGGTCTTGGGAGGACCCGGAACACCACGGTGACCACTGTAGCACGCAGGAGCAGCAGAGACGTCATTATGGCGAAAGATGAAGTTGCATCATCAATATGCCATCGTCACGAAGGCAATACTGGGTCGTCCAACCTTTTCCACTAGCAGTTGAAGCATGTGGTGGTGCTGGACCGTCCACAAAGCTTCTTTTAAGTTTCATTTTAGGTGACATTTACCACCCTTTCAGATGTTTGAGGGTGGCACTACCATGATTGACCACCATTTGGGGTGTGTAAGAGGGTTTTTCCCCTTTGCGTCACTCTGGGGGCAATCATCATCAACAAACCATGCAGGAAGACTTGAAGATTTAAAGTCTCCAAAGACCCATTTCCAATTTTAATATTGCCTCTCTGTTCGGGGTCCGAAACGAGGGGAGTATTACCTTGAACTCGAGAGTGTTCTGGTTTCAAAACTCGGTAACTCGACCTAAACAATCTCGAGTTTTGTTTTTTAAGCGTCGACGCGAAATCGTCGTGTGCGAGGCATGATCTCTAATTTCACGCCGAATTCTCTCATGTGGCCCTTGCTCGCGCTCTCGCTATATCCCTTGTCCTCGCTTGCTCTCGCGAGTGCAAGGAGGGAAAGCGAGGGCAAGGATACGAGGCCTCGTCCCTTGAGGCCTCGCGACCTCCTGGCCATTAATGGAAACACTTGCTCGATCGGCGGTTGGTAACTCGCCGATGGGTGGCCGGCCGCTTAACCTGCCGACGGTCACCCAGCCGGCCGGCCGGTGGGCAGCCACCTGCTGGCAACCCTCGCAATAGCAAAAGGTGCCTCACAGCCAACCCCTCGCTATTGTGATGTGGGAGGGCCGAACCGACCCACCCGCTACATTCTTCTCCACTTATTATGAACCGTCCCTGTTCATGACCAACAAGCGAGTGCCAGATAGTGAGTCGTCAACATTGTGAAAGAAGTTTAATAATTTGAATCACTAGCTAAACATGAACACGTGCCTGACACTTGGACCTAAGCTGCAGCTTGTTGGTTAGCACGACGAGCAGCCTCCCTCCTTTAGGCTGGAGCGTCTACGCGACAACCATGTTGGGCGTCCCCAACCTCCTATGGTCGATGTCCATGAGATCCGCCCAGTGGGAATGTTGTTAATTATTACCAAATTCAGGTGGTGCCTCCAGCCATGCATCGATCTATTCAAGCTGTCATCTTGTCCCAGAACTCATTAACCACCCTAGTGGACAGCCGAGATTCGGGCTCCCATGAGTTACGTTCAGGTCCACAACCGGCCCCATGGATGAGGTATTCACTAACAACCTACGACCGAAGCGCACACTCTCCATGCTGGAGTAGGAAAAAAACATTGTATCATCTTTCTACAACAAGGACTGCCAGTAGTGGCTGAACGATTCCCACTGTCGTGTATGGAGCCATTATGCTTTCATGGGACACATCATGTACCTTTATACTCGACAGAAGCATCAATCAGTATGCCACTAATCCAATGCGTAGAATTATGGAAAACCACCCAAACCACTTTTTGTAGAAATTTGTGCGCCCTTGGAAATTTTGGCAGAAGGTTCTTGGTGCTAAGCAACACTTTGTCATCGATAGCAAACAAGTCGTCGGCGTGTATGTTGACGCACTCGTTGTGCACGTTTTTGGCATCTGCACGCTTCTTGGTGCCATTGAGTTTAGCAAGAGTTACCTTCGGTGGAACGGTTGTCCTTGGTCTAACGACCATGCTCGTGGCAGAGGCTCCAATGTTTGGAATCTTCCTAGGACGTGTGGTGAGGCTGTCACCACCTTCCCCTTACTGGTCTTGGATGGTCTGGCACTTGTCATTTCGTCACCCGTGCAACTAGCACGTGGAGATCATTGTAAGGGTCATCCCACGACCTCGAGGAGGTATTGCCTCCCGCAGTCACCTTGCTCTCACGATCGAAGAGCAAATATACAATTCTTTTCTATACTTTTTGGCCGCCACGGTTGGCACAATCATGTGGTAGAAAAACACTATTGTCTATGCCGCCATCGTCAGGACAATTGTGTGGATTCTAGGGAAAAAATCCTAAGCCGTGACTCATGGCACTAGGTAAGCTACAAATCCTAAGAAAAAAAATAAATACAAAATAACAAAGAGGCTAAAGATTATTGAGCACATCTCATATGGTGAGGAGGAGTGGAGGGGGGTCAAGTGTAACTTAGATTTCCCATCCTTGCACACTCCTCCCTCACTCCTCTTATTGTCTTGCTTATCTTCTGGTTTTCCTTGGCCTCCTCTTGAGTCCTCTTGGTGGCTTCTTTTCCTTCTTGGAGACAACTCCTTTGTGTCCCACGTCAATGGGGAGGCCTCCAAACATTCCCCAAGCGTCACCTTCCTCCTTTTCTTAACCTCTCAGGTCATGACAGCCTGTAATCTTAGGGAAAGAACACTCCCCAAAGTTCTACTTAAGGATGGAGAAGAGAGTCTTGAGTAGAGGGGGAAATTTATGATTTTGGAGATGGACACTCTCACCCTGTCCAAGAAAAGTTAAACTAGCCTTCCCTGGAGGGAAGAGGAAGCTTAGAGGCAGGATGAGTATAAAGAAGAGCTCCTCACGAGCTTTCTAACTCACTTTACGGTACTTAAAATGGTCAAGCATTCAACACATACCACTTGTGTCATTTTTGTTGCTGTTTTTTTGCTTGCGGTGTTTTATATCTCTTGTAGCTACTAGAACCGTCACATTCTTGATTGCGCGGGCCGTCCTGCTCTGATACCACTGTAACGGGTCGTGCCTCCAGCTCCTACACCTAGGTCATCGTCAGAGTTCACATAACGGCGTCCAAAGTTTGCACAAGGGATTTTCCCTTCAGTGTCACTCTTGGGAATAATCATAATAAACAATTCGTGCAGGGAGATTTGAATATTTCAAGTCTCCAGATGCCCCTTTCCGTTTTTACCTTGCCCCCCATTCAGGGTCTAAAAAAAGGGGGTTATTACCACAAGAGCATGCGTTGCACGGGTTTTCCAGTTTCAAAACTCGTAGTTTGACCTAAACAAACTTGAGTTTTGTTTTTGATGCGTCGGTGCGACATCGTTGCGTGTGAGATACGATTGGCGATTTTGCAGTGACTTCTCTTGTGCGCCCCTCGCTCTCGCTCTTGCTCTATTTCTCATCCTCGCTTGCTCTCACGAGCAAGGAGGATGAACAAGGGCAAGGAAACGAGGCCACATGCCTCGACCCTCGAGGCCTCGTGGCCTCCTGGCCGTTTATCGAGCCACTAGCTTGATCGGCAGCTGGTGGTTCGCTGGCGGGTGGCCGGCTGGTCACTTGACTGGCCGTCCGCAACCCAGCCAGCTGGCCACCGGTTGGCCGGTAGCCTGCGGATGGCTGACACTGGCCAACCATTGCACTAGTGAGCGGTGGCTTGTAGCCACCCCTCGCTATCACGAGGTGGAGGGCCGAACCGGCCCTCCTGCTACAGTTGGGTAGACAAGAGAAGCGTGACGTTTTGTGCTTTTCCTATTTTGCTTTGTAAAACCACCACCATTGCATTCAGGATCATCTCCCACATCCATCCTCCAAATTCAGCTGCATTTGGACAACCTTCATACTGACTTCATCATTGTGGGTGACGACGTCATCACCAACATAGCCAATTTTTTGGCTGAGAAATGAGTTTTGCTAACATTTTAAATCCTCACAAAACATAGTCGGATTGCCAATCCGACCGCTTTTTTGTTCCATCCTGCTTTGTAGTCCACTTGGTGTTTCATCAAGATAAGGGGGAGGGACCAGCTAATCCCTCCTGCTTAGGCTCCGTAGCTGAGGCCTCTAGTCCTCGAGCTTGGCCATCGGCTCCTTGTTCCAGGCGCAGGAGGACATCCGGCAGCAGCAGGCGGCACAGGCGGCCACCCTGGAGGATATTCTCACCATGCTATAAAGGATGTAGGAGCGTTTTCCAACAGTAGTGTGAGCACCTGAGCAGGAAGTTTTGGAGGAGGACGTGCAATAGGTGTGCATGCAGCAACAGCTGCCGGCTGGAGACACCAGAAATATTGAGAAATGGGACGGCCAACAACTGCACTCATGAAGCCCTAGAGTTCCCGGTCGCCATGCTTTTGTCCTCTGGAGGTGAGAGGTTGTCGAGGAGATAAGCCATATTTTGTTGGGTCAACGGACCACTCTCGTACATGACTCTGGGTTGTCAAGGCCTTCATTCTTGTCGTGCTGCTCTCCTAGTATATCCTTTGGTGGGCTTCTGATTCCCCGTATGCTCGAGCGTACCCTTGAGGTCGCCCTTCCCATGAATCGACGGCTGAAGGAATTCCAGACCACCCCACCACGCTACGATAGCGATATTGGGTTCGACCGCTAGGAGACCCCTGTACAGGTGTGGGCAGATGCAGAGGGAATTTGGCCATATGAATTGAGCCAGTTTCAGATGGCTGACCTCTGCCAAGCATAAGTTTAGCGAGATCCATGCACGGCTTGCTTTACTCCATGTCTCAGGATGTTGTTTTCAACTTTCACTCATTCAAGGAGGCCCCTAGTACAGGTACTGGAGTGGATACCCACCGCGGATGGGAATTGGTCCTCAGCCTGCTTGCATCCTAGACTCCTGAGATGATGAATACACATAGCTCCCTTCAATAGGCTCCGTCTAAGTGTGCGGCAGCCTACTAGCAATGAGGCATGCGTATCTCCACTCCTCTCGACCCCGGCGACGGCTCCCAGCTGTGGGCCAGCACACCATCATGGTAGGGGCCCACATGGAGTTCGTTGATATGTTCACCTACTTTGACCAGAAAATTCTCGCCAAGCTGCCAGAATCATTGGAGCTCTCCTCTTGGATCCATGTCCATGCCCATCAGGCGAGTCCTCTGGTTGCCGTGATAACTGCCTCACCAATGACCACTCTCCTCCTCAGTTCCTTGTCTTCACCCGCCTATCCGTCGCACTCTTCCTAGGATGGAGCTGCCACTACACAGGGAAAAGAGGGCAAACGGAGCCATGGTAAGGGGCAATAGCAGCAGTAACAGCAGCAACATATGTTGCAGTCCGATTATGGGAGTGGAAGTTCAGTCCACAACTACAAATGTGGGGGCACGCATCACTATACGGAGTTCACACATACCGTCAATTAGACATGAAGCATGCAAGGCCTTCAAGCCACGCATATCCAGTGGACGGCTACCTCCTGCACCACCCAGACCGGCCAGGCGACCACGACGGCAGCTTACCCTAAACTTGCCTGTGGTGATGCTGATGCTGCAGACCCTCACGGCCGCATCATCATGGAGCTTCATCATCTTCTGGCGCTCTGCACTCATGGAGGTACGAGTGTGTTGACACATCCATGTGGTTCACAATCTGCTTGTACTCCTGTGTTTGTGGCGCATGAAGATATGAGTGGGGGAGCGTCGAGTGCATGTGATGACTTCAGATCTGATTGTACAGAGTGGTTAGACGAGTCACAAATTCGTGTTGTTTGTCACTACTTCATTGTCCCCGCTCAGTGTCCGGTAGCTGCGGAGTGTTCTGTGGCCCGTTTCTCAGTGTCCACGACCGGTTGTGAGGCAAGTGGCAGATGGATCATTGACTCCTGTTCCACTCACCACATAACCTCTCGTCGTGCCGACTATATTGTCCTCAGTCCTGTTGGCTCTATTCGGTCTGTTCGCACATGATCTGGTTAGTCTTTGCCAATCCAGGATGTTGGGGTCGTATGCTTTGATGGACCACCTGGTCCCCTGTACATCTCTGATGTGCTTTACGTTCTTGCTCTGGGGCTCAGCCTACTATCTGTTCATGCTTGTACTCCGATGGTTCTCTCTGTTGAGCTCTCTGCTAACTCTGCCACTATTTCCACCTGTGATACTCATGTTGTTTTCCTCCGTGTGTCTATTGTAGATGACCTGTATGGCATCGATCACCGCCCTCCCTTTGTGCTCCCTTACTCTTCCTCTTCCTTTCACGTGTTCGTGACTGGTGTACTCTCCCCTGAGCATCAGCATTTGCTGCATTGCCACCTCTGTCGTGTTTGCTCAGACACAGCGTCTAAGCTCATTCGGACACAACCCATCCTCAGTCTTTATATTGCTTCCTTCGACGAGCCGTCTGAAATCAAATACATCTTTTGCGCTCAAGGTAACATGCATTCTTGCACCTACCTTGACTCCACCTCACGGGCACTGCACCCGTTGGAGTTTGTCGACTAAGAGCTCCTCGGTCCTCTCCCAGTCTAGTCCTCCTCACATTGTGGTCGCTATGTTCTCACCCTTACTGGTGACTTTACCCAGATGCGATGGATCTACAGCCTCGGCCATAAGAGCGATGCCACTCTGGCATTCTACCTGTGGCTAGTGATGGCTAAGCGCCAAACTCGTCACACCCTTCACACGTTCCGCTTGGATCGTGGTGGCAAGTTCTTAGGCAAGATAGATGCCTACTTCACTTTGCATGGTTGCTTTCACCAGCTCTCCGGTCCCACTACACTACAACAAAATGGTGTGTCCGAGGGTTAGAACTGCACCATGGATGATGCAGTCCATGTCATGTAGACTCAGTATGGTCTTTTAGAGTTCTTTGTATTTTAGAACTTCTCCTCCATGACGTGGATCTGAAACCGCAAGTTGCATGGTTCTCTTATAGACCATGTCCCACCGTTTGAGCTATGGTTTGGCCATCGTGCTTATCTCCATCTTGCTCACATTTAGGTGTCCCTTTCCTACATCTGGTACACTGAGGACCAGCAGGGATCCAAGGTCTCACCTTGGGGATGTGTGTGTGCCATGGCAACTCCTCACGGTTGAAGTTTTGGCGCTTTTAGAATCCTGCTCGTCATCGCATTGTTGAGTCTCATGACACTCTGTTCTTTGATGCTCTCGTCCACCGCAACTTGTCCAGTATTCTGTCGCTGGCCATCGACCACAGGTGAGAGCTAAGAGGCTCTCACCTGTTGGCCGTATGACCACCACTCGCGCTCTGTTTGGGGTTGTTTCTCACCATGACCGGGAGGTGCACTACATGGATTTAATCAACGTGTTCCTCCATGACGGTCTAGAGGAGGACATCAAAATGATCTAACCACCAGGGTTTGAGGTCGGTGACAAGGTTTGGCGCATGTGAAAGGCATTTACGTCTAATCACCCCTAATTCATGCACTGTTGAATTAATGTACATCATATAATCACCCATATGGAACCTTCCAAGAACCTTTGCTACCACAACCCAACATCTGTTGTACACACATACACCTATGAACAGTAACAATAGTGACTGATCTCAAACACAACAATATACAGTTACTTCGATGAATTTTCATAATGGGTACACAAAACCCTCTGTACACTTGTACAGCAGTGAACCACAACAAAACAAAAAACTTATAGAGGACGACACGTTTCCTTGAAGCTTTGTCTCTGCTGCAGAACCTTCTACGAAAACTCTGACGTAACTTAAGTCCCAGAACACAACCAAAAGAAACTTCCAAGAAAAACATACACATTCACAAAAGGTTGGAATCTTCCACGCAAGGGGAACCCGCACGGCATAATGACATTACAACTCTCATGAAGCACATTAACACAACACGAACCTTCCAGGAAGAACACAAGAACACAAAACAAAACAATGTTCCCTCCAACTGTCAAAGGCAACACCCACGAAGCTTACCGCAAAATACATGCATGCTACTGAGGGGAAACACTGAACACAATGTGAACAAACCCACAGCGTTCTTCACCTCCTCCCTCCTTATAAAAAAAGTGTATCCACACAGTGTATTGGAGAGTGTACCAGTACAGGAAAGACTACAAACAGCGCAAATACATTAATGTACACCCCCCCTCCCCCCCCTTGACGAAAAGTGTATCTACAGAGTGTATTGGAGACTGTATCACTTCAAGTATGATTCAAAGCAATGTAGATACATTAATGAATCGTCCCCCCCAGCCCGCCCCCATTCATGAACAGTATACCCACATAATGTCTTGGAGAGTGTATCACTACAACAATGATACCGAGGAATCCACATACATTAATGCACCTCTCCTTCTTCATCCATTCCCAGAACGTGGGTACTAGTTCATGTGGTGAAAGGTGATAACATTTGCATACGATACAAACACACACTATTGATGTCAAGAAAGCAACACAAATGTTCTGCCAGTGTACGCTTACGTGCAAAAATGTATTCAAACTTTCCAGACATTCTCTCACCGCGGATATGTATTACTTCCATTGGAAATCCAACATGCTTCATTTCCATACACAAGATGAATGACAAGCACATTCACACAAAAACCATGCAGTGGTCCGCGTTCAACACTACATCAATTGAAAGTACACAGATGCACTGAATCATGGATTGGCACCGTTTGACAAGGGCACAAGCACCGATGAATCATCCTGCAGACATATTCTAAAACTAACGCTGAGAACAGTTATCTGCCATTGTTGAATTAACGACCCGTATTTCCTTGGTCAGCACCATTCACACCTGAAAGAACAACATATCCAATGTCAGAGGACAGCAAGGCAAGTGCAAAGAGAGAGAGAGAGAGAGAGAGAGAGAGAGAGAGAGAGAGAGAGAGAGAGAGAGAGAGCGAGAG
>SZWC01005224.1:14776-28900 GCA_023375785.1 Penium margaritaceum
CCCCCCCACCATTCGATTCCTTGAACATAAGCATGTAAAGTCTGAAACATCGCATTGAAGAAGGGTTTGCATATGGTACCTCCTCTCATAGAACTACATAAACTAGCGGTTTGCAAGCAAAACCTTACAACCGGAAGTCGTACAACAAACTTTTAACATCAAGCTTCAAACTTCAAGATTCAAATTCCGAGTCAGAACGTCGAACTTGAAACTTCTGTCATCGAAGTTCAAAATTTGAACGCCAATCTCCGAGACTCGATTGCAGCATTTTTTCTTTTGAAAACGTCGAACCACCGACATTTGATGTTTGAAATTTAGACATAATTTTGACTGAAGGCCTTCATTCGATGAGTGCCAAGTGCAAAACTTTGCACACCAAACTATGGTAACGAGAAATGGATTGGGATATTTTGGCAGTTTGATTAACTGAATCGCCAGTTGGCAGAGGCCACCACTTGCTGACGCGTTGAGGGCTGCCAGCATCAGTCAGCATGGCCGACCACGCGAGAACATTGAAATCCGAGCGACCACGGAGACGATCCGCGACTGCATGAACAAAAAAGTGGGCATTTAGCGTTCATACTGAGCCCAAGACAAGCCAGAAAGCTCTTCAGTCCCGCCCCCGGTAGCCCAGTAGAATCCGTTGTTCCGAGGTGGCCGATGTGGGAGGGGATCACATCGATGTGCCCGGGTGGACATCAATGTTCCTGGGTTCGGGGTGGCCAGGTCAACACTGTCCTTGTCATTCGTCAGGATGACTTGAACCTTTATCAAGTACTCAACCCATGTCATGGCATACAAAACAGTCTCCTTGGGGATACACAGGATATCCAAGTCGCTGGATGGCCTTTACAAGGCCCCATCAAACTCTGGCTCCGTTTCTTGAACCACAGCAATGTCCATAACGTGTAGGTTCAAAATAGTCTTGGCTAGTAGCCCGTCCATCTTGCCTAGGTAACCTGCACTCGGATACAAAAACAAGCAATCAAGACCATATCCAACAGACCCACCTGACACCACAACCATACACAAAAGAAACTCACCATTTTGGGACAAACCACCATTGTTTTCTGTGCTCTGCATACACTCACGAATACGCCGGACAAACTGACCTTTCAGTTTTTCCGCCTCTGCACTCAGGTAGTACGTGACGTCTCTGGGGACCAGCTTGCCTTCAACAACCACATGATGCACACCATTGATCCTAAGGTGCAACTGAAACAGAAACAAAACAAATCTCACATACTTTGATCCATTGATAGGTTGGAGAAACATGTACAAAAAACAACAACATACTCACCCATCCCATGACAAGCTTCTGCACCTCACTCTCACGTGGAATTTCAGGCACGAGGTTGAAGATTGCATCGGGTGCAAAGACATCGTCAGGACTCTTATTCTCTTCATCGTCCAATTCGCGATGATGGTTCACAAATACGTCTTCAACAACTTCTCTCCATTGGACGAGAGAACGCATCAGAGGCTGACTTGAGAATGCAGCGACGTCCTCAGTACACGCCTTCAGACCTGCACATACATCACTGGAATCTGCTTCATCAGGAAGGCACAGACATACCACACACACACACAAAAAAAACCGAACACATCGTCAGCTCACTGTTTGACTCAAATGTTGACAGAGGAACAATGATGGAAAAACGGTTGAAGAGACCATCAGCATTGTCAAAAATCCGACACCTCAAAACATCAACTGGTTGTGTTGCACCCGTGAAGACGACATGGGTACTTTCGACAACCCGCTCTCACTTTGCAGAGACAGTCTCCCTGCACCAGTCGAAACCCTCGGCAAGCTGAAGAAGTTCCAGTCGGTCCGTGCCACGTCCACCCTATCAAAACAAAAAAAAAGAGAGAAAGAAAACAAGGGAAAAATAGAAAAAAACAACAGACACGAGACTCACACTAACTTGTTGTACAATGCATCAGCAACAAGCTGAAATGTATGCTCATCCACCTCATTCGTGTTCAATCCGAGAATACTGCCATACATTTCTTCCGTGCACACAAGGACGTAGCCATTCGATTGTACTGCGATCTCGTGCATCTTCTCGTGCGTAACTACACAGATGCAAGACGAAAGAATGAGAGTGAATCTGAGACTGTTTGTCACAAGCAGGAACAACATAAAATTAAAATCCGCAATACAAACCCGCAGTATTCAAGAACTTAATGTCCTTAAACCATTTTGGAATCTCGCCAACCACCGGTGCAGAGTTACTTGAATCAGAACACTCCGCTGCCTTTGCCTCAGAAGTAGCTGATTCAGCCCTCACGACAACACCTTTCTTGGCCAATGCCAACTCATGAATCAACCTTGTACGTGGCTTTGTGCCAAACAGCTTCAACTTCCGACGACGATTCAAATACATCTCACAGATGTTTGTTGAGTCCTGGACAGAGCCAATATTATACATCTTTCCGGATCCAGACCACTGAAGAGAGGTACTCCACATCATTGGCTTCACTTCCATAACTCCACCAGAATCCTGTCTGAATACAATGCGAGTCGACGTCCCGGAATTGAAGGACACCGCTCCCAGGATCGAACCAACCAGCATGGATGGATCAGCACAAGCCACGATGGCCAGTTGTGCAGCATTCATCCAAAATCAACCAAAAATGTACTGCAAATCAGGGAGGATGCTCTTGCAGTAATTCATAGCATCGGCAAGTCTTTGAGGCTCGATGTCACGTCCTTGAAAGAAGAAGGACAACTCTCTCGCCTTGTACCTATCAGAGAGCCCGTAGTCGTTCTTCGTGCACACAGCCATGTAACCAATCAAAATCCTGAGGAAAATGGCACTGAAAAGAACGACACACACTGTTGACAGTCGTTACGTCGGTGACACGAAAGAGCTGCCGCTTACAAGTCACGTGTCATACATCGTCAATGTGCCTAGCTTCAACAAGCCAGATCGACGAACCGACAACAACACAAGCTGCATTGGACGGTACAATGCCAACCTGTCACAAAATTTATCTGCACAGACGTCAATGACGTTCCAACTCCATACACAAATCCTGCACACGTGGCACATAAGTGACGTAGCGACTCGTCAGTAATTTCAGTTTATTTTCTTTCGGACATTCTCTTCGGACCAGTGGGGGATCAACTACACAAAAAGAAAAACCTGGTAATTGAACCTGACCACAGCCGCTAGACAGTAAAGCTACGACAGTGACGAAATCATGTTTAAAGAATACATAAAAGAAATCGTAATAGCAGGCACAACTTTACATTATGCTCTTGGAACACAGACCAGTCATTGTCGACTATCCCACACGCCATATAGACATTCAAAAAGAAAAAAATTCCACGTACATCCCAACAAGAATTACATACTTCTATAGTTTGCTCCGCTCAACACAACATTCACAACCATGGGAACACTCAATTTTGTACACTACCACACGTGTACACATTCCCCAAATCAACAAAGAAAAACACCATAGAAACCATACACGTAAACTTCATAACAGACAGAGATTAAAGTTGCAATTCACATCCATTCTAGACAAAGATATGCACTACCTATATCACACCCAATATGTCATCATAAACACACCAGTTACTGTATACAAACCTATTCCTTCCAATGGATATCTACAAGACGTTGAACTATAGAATTATATTTGACACATATTTCATGCCCAAACGTTCCTTCATCGACACTCTTACATAGAAGAGATAAGTGAAAGTAAGGCAAAAAACGTTTTTCGCACCTCCAATAACAATGCGTGTCACAAAAATCACTAAACAAACATGAACAATTGTAAAACTGTAGCGTGGCAGTGCCACGCCGACCGGTCGAAGGAGCCACGTGGCTCGAGCGGGGTCACCTGGGACTGTGGGCGGTTAGACGGGATGGCTTGAGGGTCGGAGACCCTCAAGCACCGCGGTTTTGGCCTAGTCGGCCAAGGATTCCATCGAATCCGCTACATTGGTATCAGAGCTCCAGTGCTCGAATCCCACGTCGGGATTACCGGAGATGCCGAGGCGACTCTCACTCCTAGCGGGGGGGAGTGTAGCGTGGCAGTGCCACGCCGACCGGTCGAAGGAGCCACGTGGCTTGAGCGGGGTCACCTGGGACTGTGGGCGGTTAGACGGGATGGCTTGAGGGTCATGGACTCTCAAGCACTGCGGTTTTGGCCTAGTCGGCCAAGGATTCCGTCGAATCCGCTACAAAAAAAAAAGATTACTTACAGGTTGTGCTTCAAAATCTTCATCAATTAACTGTTGGAAATGTGGTTCCAACAAGGCCTGACCACTTCTTGAGGTTCACAGCTCTTTTGGGCAGCAGTCTTAGACGAAGTATGCGCTTTTTGGTCGCCACACACTATGTGAGCAGAGTTCTGACGGAATTCAGCAACACCCAAAGTTCAAAGAGCTGGGGGTCAATTTTTAGTGGATTACTGGACACAAACCACGTCAGCAAAGTTATAGTGCTAGGCATAATCTTTCCTACGCACCAAACCGTGCATGATTTGGACCACCGTAGCGCCCGATACGCGATTCGGAGTGCATCATTGAGTCTCTGTCCATGACAGAGCACTAGCGTGAGTGACGGGCGCCTGAAGCGCCCTGGACCTCAATGAAGCATCAGACCGCCATTCCGAAGCACACATGACTCCAATGAACCACAGGATATTGCTGCTAGCATCCCCCAAGGGGCGCCTCGGCCATGGTGTGCGTGGTGGGAGTCGAACTGGTCACAGCCGGATTAATTTTCTGGCCGGTACCAAGTCTGCCGTCCAAACCCAGACGGCCAGCACCAACTCCCAACTTTGACAGACCATAACTCCCTCAAATCTTAGCCGATTGCTGCGATTCAAATTGCAGCTGGTCGAGTTTTTCCTCTAGTTTCTGAAACGTCCATCCATGCACTGCACACTTCAAACATGCACTGCACAAGGATCTGGAGCCATCGCCCTGAAAAAGGCAACTCCAAGGCATGGCACGGGGCAATATGTAACAATCTCCCCCTTTCTCCTGCCATGCCAGATGTTTCCCTGCTCACTCCTGCTCATCTTCCATAGCGCTCTTGAGACCATCATAGCCCATAAGCCCAAGACCTGCCACACTGAGGACATGCCGATCTCTGGGCTGCGCCTTGGTCAAGCAATCCGTAAGCATGTGCGTCGTACTACAATGTTGTAGCACATCTCTCCCTTTTGGACCATGTCGTGCACATAGTGGTAGCGCATGTCAATGTGATTCATCCTCTTGTGCTGCATCGGGTTGTTGGTCAGTGAGATTGAGCCGGTGTTGTCTTCTTGGACCACCGTATGCTCTTGTTGCGGCACGCCGAGCTCTCCCAATAGCCTGCGGAGCCACACCGCCTCCTTGACCGCTTCGGCCAGCGCGATGTACTCTGCTTCCACTGTGGAGGTGGCGACACAGTCCTGTTTTCTGCTGCACCACAATACCGCTGCACCTGCAAGGAAGAACACGTAGCCGGAGGTGGACTTCTGCTTGTCCACTTCGCCAGCATAGTCTACATCCGTGTAGCAGACCAGACGCAAGGGGTCGGTCCTCGCCTTGCTGTCGAACCTCGGGCACACGTGCCGCATTGCCTGCAAGTAGCAAAGGATGCGCTTGACCGCCTGCCAGTGTAGTGGTCCTGGATCGGCCACGTACCTGCTCACTTGACCCACCGCGTAGGCCAGGTCCGGTCGAGTCGCCACCATGGCGTACATGAGGCTGCCCACCGCGGGCTGGTACGGCACGCCCGCCATGTCCTCCCGCTCTTCTTTTGTTGCGACGGCATTGTCGCGCTCAGGGAACAGGTTGTGGAGACCGGACTGCCAAATGTTTTGCAGTCCTCCATGTCGTACCGCTTCAGCACTTCGGCCATGTACTTGGGCTACCCCAGCTCAAGTTTGCGTGCCATCCGGTTTTGCATTATGATCATCCCGAGGTATTACTCCAACTCTCCCATGTCGGACATCTGAAATCTGCTGCTTCGCTGCTCCTTCAACTACTGTAGAGCATGCAGATCAGACAAACACAAAATCAGGTCGTCCATGTAGAGTGCAATGATCTGAAGGAGCTGGTTGTTGCGCCGCACATACACACTGTGATCAGATTCACAGCGCTTGAAGCCAAGCTGCGCCATCCATCTGCTGGTACCGGCACCGCATCGACTGTTTTAGCCCGTGCAAAGACTTATGCAGCTTGCATACCTTGCCCTCCGGCGCGTCCACCCCCTTCGGCACCTCCATGAAGATCTCCTTGTCGAGAATTCCATTTAGGAATGCAGTTTTCACGTCCATTTGGTGCAGCTCCATGTCCTTGGTAGCTTCCACCGCGAGGATTGTCCGGATGCTCGTGAACTTGGAGACAGGGATGGACGTCTCATCGTAGTGCTCGCCCTTGCGTTATGCAAACCCCTTTCCCACCAGTCCCGCCTTGTGCTTCTCCACTTTCCCTTCCTTGTTTTTCTTCGTTTTGAAGACCCACTGGGAGCCGATGACCTTGGCATTTTTCGGCCGGTCCACGAGCTCCCAAGTGTCATTCTTGGTAATAGACGCAAGCTCTGACTTGATAGCTGCGTCCCACTGCTCCGCTTCAGGCCGTGCAAGCGCCTCTTGCACGGTTTTCGGCTCTGCTGCAGCTGCCATCATGCACCGCGCCATGCCGATCCAGCTTCCTGTTACTGCGTTGTATCGTTTTGCCGCATTTTGCTGCCTTCGGCTGTGTCGCGGTGTTTTTGGTGACGCCGGCGGCTGGTTCTGTTGCTGCTCCTCGGCAGCCCCGTTCGCGTCCTCGGCCTCATCTGCTTCAGCTGCCGCGTCCTGTACCTCTACGAAACCTGCATTTTCTCTGTCACCCTGCTGCGTCCCAGCACCGTCGCACTCCAGAGACGCTTCATCAGTGTCGGCGTCCACCAGCTCCTCCTCATGGGTTAGGAGCTGGAACCACTCCCCCTGCTTCGGAGAGTCGACCACGCCGATGTCGCTGTTGCTGCTGTAGGTCTGCTACTCATCGAAATCAACATCACGGCTGCTGAAGGCCTCCTCTTTGCTCACATCGTAGAGCCGGTACGCCTTAAGCGCGCTCTTGTAGCCAATGAAGAGACATGGGCTGATGTGTGCGCTGGCTGTAACCACAGCTACTACAGGATAGTAGCGGTAGACGCTACTGCGGTGGCCGTAACCACAGTTGATACGTGCGCCGGCAGTAGCGGTGGACGCCGCTGAATAGTCCGCAACCACGGCTGATGTGTGCGTTGGAAATTGCGGTAGGTGCTCCTGTGATGGCCGTTACCACGGCTGATGTGTGCTCAGGCAACAATAGTAGACGCTAGTGCAGTGGCCGTAACCACGGCCGACGTGAGAACTAACTGTAGCAGTAGAAGCTATTGCGGTGGCTGCCAATGCCGATGTCAAGATGCGGACAATAGCCGGGTTACGTGGGTGAGGAGTACTTGCATGAGATTGCCCACAACGTGGAAACAACCGGACGAGGCGGTCTCAGGATCATGGGAGTGGAAGGATCCTTCCTTCATGCCTGATACTAGTAGGTAGCTTAGCTTGCTAGGATGAACAAGGAAGCAAGTAAGCTGAAGGAACGGTGTGATGCCATGGATCAGGATAAGCTCACTTTTACACATAATTACTAGGAAAATAAGAAGCGAGAAATTAAGGAGCGAGCGAAGTGATAAGCACCAGTTGACCGGGCCACCCATGCAAGGCTCTTGACATGGGGTCCGGACGCCACCTAGGGATTGAACCCAACCCTAAAGCACATGAGCTCCAGTTGCCATATGATGCCGAGGGATCAGCAACCTGGCTCTCTAAGCTAATACATGCATATGAGAGAAACTCAAACCACATGAACCACAAGCGTATGTGATGCATGCACTCCTATGAATGTGTGCTCCATGTTTAAAATATAGAAGTATAAAGCATTACTACAGCCCAGCTCGCCATAGAACTAATGTTGGGACTATGGCTTCCACTTGGGAACTTGATGGTGTAGCCACCACCCTACGTTCCATGATGCGTCATAGTGTTGCACACAAGATGTTTAATCTAGATCAATCACCTGTAGATGATGTGGGTGTGAGTAGAGCGAAGAGGTCACTTGCGTGTGTTACACCCATAACCAACAACTTTGGCACTTTGTTAAGGCACCAATAGTGCATGATCTGTTGGGTGTGTGACGATGCTGCATCCGATAACTTCATTCCAGACTGGGAAGAATGACCATATATCCCTCATTTGGAGAAGAAGCCCGATGCCCCCCTCCCTCAGACTAATAATCCCCATATGTCCCTACCTCAGAATAATAAGCCCCATTCGCCCAGACATCAGAACACCCCTTGGCATTGTGGACCTCTCAGTGTGATAGTATGGTGTTAATTTTCTGCAATAGAAGGGTGAACTGGTACAATTTTACACTTCTTATACATTTCATAGTTCATTTCGTCCATGCATACGTCATGCATGTACGCGTGTCAAACATGAATGTCCGACACCATGAACATAGGTACATATTTACTTCAACATTGCTCGGTCTGACATAGTTATTGTGTTGTGAAAATGGGGGTATAATTTCTTTGCCTACATATTCCATTTTCTTTGGCTTTGTTACATTCCACAGACCAAAAACATGCATGGCCGTCTTGACAGCAAGAACATTGCTGCATCAGAACACACCTCTCAAAATCAGGGGCCATGAGCTGGCAGGCGTTCATGCAATGGCATGCATACATACTGCTGAACCTAGGAGTTTCCAGGCCAGCTCAGTGAATGGTAAGCGGACCAATTGGATTGCACTGCTAAACTCTACAGTTGTCCCTGTGGCAACTGCCGTGGCAGCCTATCATGAGTGACCATTCACATTTTGTTGTCATATTTTTGCAACCGCCGGTTGCCATGGACATGCACCAGGGTACAAGGCTGCATGCTTGAAAGTATGTTGCCGCCGGTCTCCAAGGACATGCGCAGGGGTACAAGTCGGTAGGCTCAAAGGTACGTTTCCTTGGAAAGTTCCCTCACCTCTATGTGTTTCACCATTCTCCGGTGGTCCGGCTACGGGATGCGATGTCCCGGCACTGAAGCTCTGCACTCGGTACATTCTCATTCAGTGTCGCTTTGTCGTCGTTGCTGTCGTCACAGCTGTCACCAATCATGCCTCCACTGCAGCTGCGTCCTGTGTGACTTCGGCATGGTGGACCAAGTCGTACAGCAGACCGGTAAGCCTATTCAGGCGGGCTGATGGGATTTATAGCGTGCTTGATTGTGGATGAAACACCCGTTGTTTCAGATGGCTTCCCAAATTGATGTGCGGTGTTTGGCCACGCGACCAAGTCTTGATGCAAATGATCTGCCCCCTCTCTCGGTCCTGCTCTGCGGTGGTACCCCAATAACCCTCCGCCAAATGACACATCAGGCGCATTTGACGATGTCATGTTTTGGTTTTGTCATGTTTTTGTTAGGGATAACATGGAACGTCGTTGCGTCCTGTCCCTCCCACATAGACACCTCGGTAATTCTTGCCTTGTTTCCTGGTTGTGTTATGCCTTTTCTCTGTAACACTAGATGGTGTGCAAATCTATTCTTGTTTCACTTGACATTCTCGCTCTTTGTCTTGTTCTGCGCTTGTTCAGATAGGTGATTTAGACGACGAACCATGTCACACCCCCAAGAAGCGCATGTGTAGAAGGAACTGAAGGAGGGGATGGTGTTCGACAACATGGACACTGCCTATGCGTACGTGGAGGATTACACAGTTGATAACCACTTTGGTCTGAAATGGATTCGAAGTGAGCCGGCACGTTTCCATGTCACATGTGCTGAAGCCCAAAACAAGGGGTACACCTAGCTCCTCTGTACCTGTGTTACCAGCAAGTTCAGACACGTGACTGTGTCCCACTACTCTGAGGGCCACAGCTGCATCCCCAGCATCGGGCGCGGCAATCCCGTGAGGCAAAAGGACTGGGTGGTCCGCAAGATCTCCGAGGCTTTGCAGCATGACCCCATGGCTTCACTGCCACCCTGTGGCAGGTGCTCCATGAAAGAACTGGTGTTAACATCTCCAACAACACGTTGTACCACGGAAAGAAGCAGGCCCAGGAAAAGTTGATGGACAAGAAGGCTGACACGTGAGCATGTTTCCCTTCTTCGTTGAAGAGGTATGTGGCTATGTCGGGGTGTATTTTTCCCATTATTTGTATGAATAGTCATTCCTTCTATTGACACGTGCATGTCCACATGCTCCATGCAGCTGAAACGAGTCGCCCCAGGTACACATGTTGTGGCCCACAAGGACAGGAGTGGTGCCTTCCTTTGGGCATTTTTTATTCCTGGAACCGCAAGAATCGGGTTCCAGCACAGTCACAGCATCGTGATGATGGACGCCACGTTTCTGAAAAATGGTCACAAGTAGGTCCTCTTGCTTCCTCAATATTTTTACGCTAACGACCATGCGGTTCCAATGGCCTGGGCTCTGGCACCTACGGAGTATGAGAAAGGATGGAACTTTTTCTACACTCATATTGCTCTTGCTTATTCCACTGCTGCACACAATGGAACTAGCATCATCACAGAAAGGGAAAAAGGGACTATAGAAGGCCGTGCATAAGTACCTCACCGCGGCCATGCAGACCTTTTGCGCATGGCACATACAAGATAATATTTGCACCAGCTACCAGAAAAAGGCCACACACTGGGCATGGAAGTGTGCCAATGCGATGAATGTCGAGGAATGGGATAAGACCACATCATACCTGCGACAAGTGAGTGCATCAACATATGTATACCTCTCTGGACGGGAGGGGGAAGATGGGGTGATGGTCGGGGGAGTGCCTCTCAAAATGTGGACACACCTCTACTACCCTTTGGAAAGAGGAGGCCACACCACCTTGAATGCTACAGAGAGTTGGAATCTCCACATCACTGCACACACGAAGCTATACCCGTACTACTGTTTTGTGTCAATCTACTCTTTTGTTCAACGTCTTATCTGCACCCGTCGAGCTCAGAAAGCAGAGGCAAAAAACGCATTAGCACCAGCAAAGGCAGACCGGCTCCTCCACTGCCTTACAGTGGCACGTGACTACACCATGACAGAAGAGGAGCTCAACACTGCCACTGTGATTGGGCCGACCAACAACCCAAGATAGGTGTCTCTAGTTGACAAGTCCTGTAGATATGGTCGCTGGAAGGAATACGGCCTGTCCTGTTGACATGCCAGTGTATTTTTCCTGACAAGAAAAGATAAGGAAAAAAAAAGTGAGAAAAAATAAGAAAAAAAATAGGAAAAAAAAGGAAATAATAATAATAATAAGAACCTCGTAGACCCGGGCCTCACCCGCATGGCGTTCCGTCGTGCATAAGCTAGTCCAATCCCATCTCCAGTGGTGAGAAACATTCGTCTAGTTGAACCTACCTGGCTGCAGCCTGGCCCTCGTCGTTGCAAGGGACGTCGACGTAGCGCAAGGAAGGACTGGGAGACATTGCCAAAAAAAGAACTTCATCTGCATTCGCTATGGACTGAAGGGGCGTACAAAGACCCGGTGCAAGAACCCCCGTGCATCGAGCCCTGCACAAGCCGTAGCATAGTATAATGGTGGCCTTGCTGCTACTGCCAAGCGTACTACAAACGTACTGCAAGCATGTAATGGTACTTCGATGGGTAGAGTTCCTCCACTTGCTGCGTAGGGTCCAAGTGACGTAGAGTATGACCCCGAGATGTAGCCTTGGGATGCATCAGATGATAAGGATGAAGGCTTTCAAAGTGATGACTCTGGTGCATACTCCCCTTGTGGTGCTGACTTTGGTGAGACGGTTACGTAGGTTGAGCACCTGGACCAGTTGGATGAGGAGGAGAGGGAGTGGCAGGAAACGTATAAGGAAGACCCAGAGGAGGTAGAAAACTGTCAGCCATGGGAGAGGTTGTGTCCCATGTGTGACGTTCATTTCCTCCGGGGTTTGAGTCAAGAATTGTTTGAATATATCACATATCCTACCTACATTATGTGTAATCACTCCTGATGCAAGATCGATTCCAGACCAAATTGAGATCTATGTCTAAGCTACTGTTTTGTAATGTGTGCTTAGTCGTAAGTACATATGCTATGAGAATGAATGACACTAGGAGAAATTTCCTCTGAGCAGGACTTTAATGACATGAATGAACATATGCAATAGTTCATTTATGTACTATGAATGCACATGCAACAACTGCAGAAATAAGATGAAACATTCAGACTAGAAGATGTTGTACTTACAGCAGAAACTCACTTGAAGTGAATACTCATTCTGTGCTCAATGGATGCCATAATATTACAGGATGAAAGCAATTGGAAGAACCTTGTCTGCAACCCATATCACACCTTGTATTGCAAGAGACTAAAGTGTAATGTACATACAAACCCTTTTGCATCTCAATACACATGACATTATGCACATTAAGGTAGGCATATGGTACACATGTCACCTTACATTGTGTATGAAGTGACAGGCAGTCTGCTCTTCTGCACACCATGCGTATATGGCAAAATGATGCCATTCTCACATGTACATTGTTGTACTCCTTGTAACTATTAAACACTATGTGGAGTGCAATGTTGAATTTTCATGTCACGAAAAAAAAATTCAAATACATGTCACCTCATTCATTTCTCAACACAAATAATCCTTAGACAAAGGGTTCCTCGTTCATTTTACATCATGGAATGTTTCCACTAAAATACCGACCACATGGGGTAAATATGGGAGACGTTTTACCATGTGTACGGCCACAATGACTAAGTCCTTGTGGCGTAGGGCGATTGGTCCTCTATGATCACATCCGCAAACGAGAGAATGGCCACACCCCATGACTCCCAGTCCGGTGGGTAATACAGCGGGCGATCATAGGATGCCCGCATGCCCAACTGCCAAAACATGGTGTATGGATCATCAGGTGGGTTTGCGTTGAACATGTCCCATTCGCACTTCATCTTAGCCCACTGGGCCACCCCAGTGCCGTGGTCCATGGGCGAAGGGGAAAGGGTGATGGTGTTTTTGTTTTGTCCATGCACTGTCTCACTGACTCGTACTGTGACCTCTCGGCTGGTGTACATGCTCATGCAGACGACTGACTAGATGGACACTGATGTCAACGGGACACTGTTGGGTGGAGTGGACGTGTCACCGTGAAGCCGAGCATGTGGATCTCCTCCTCCTCGTACAATACAACACCCTCATACGACCAGCTCTATCGGCAGCAACCATTGGCTATAACGTCATCAGTAGTCGTAGATAGCTCTTAGGAGCAGTGCAGCCAACGCCTAGGTTTGAACAGTCATAACTCCAAGTAGCTATTTCCCTTGCTGATTCTGACTGCACGACTGCATTTTCAGCATGGTAATTTTGGTATGGTCCAGTTTTCAGGAAAAAACGGACAACGCCAGGGTTTTGGGCCGTCTAGTGTTTGGCAGGGCTCCCCCAAGAAATTCTGCCAGAAAGGATAATGCTAGGCTTTTTCTAGTGGGCGGAATGTGTATATACCCCTCGTTTGGGACAATAAGCCTGATCCCCCCCTCGCTCGGAACAATAAGCCCCATCCGTCCCTACGTCGGAACAATAAGCCTGATCCGCCCCTACGTCGGAACAATAAGCGTGATCCGTCCCTTCTACACAGACGTGAGGTTCCAGGCATAAAAAATCAACAATATACCCCTCTCGTTTGTCAAAAGATAGCATGTCGACGTCGCATGGATGCGGCGTCGACATGCTGAAGTCACATTTTTTTACCCAATCATCACAAACTCGTTAATAGAAGGATTTGTGATTTTTCATAAGTAGTTTGTAAGACGTTTGCATGGGGGATCCGAGACTCCCCATGCGTTAAAGGAAAACCTGCTGGACCCTGCTGCCGCGGGGCCCAGCAGGTGTCCGCGCAAAAATGAACCGTAAAACCCCGGGTGTAATTAGGGGGTGGGTTTTTCTGTAGTTTGTACATCAAACGAGGGTATACAGTTGAGAAAAATATAAACTAAAACAAACATGGATTTCAGACTCCCCATTCATGGAGGGATGATTCCTACGGACGCCCGTCCCCCGGAATCCCCGACGAAGTCCCCCCCCCCCCCCCCCCCCCCCCCCCCCCCCCCC